>MU225124.1:172483-188442 GCA_018584345.1 Thuja plicata
ATTGCTTCCTATTCCACTCCAGCCAAGCCTATTCTTCTCAAGCCTTCCAATCCACAAGATATCCTCCAAAAGCTTCCCCTAATCTTTCTAATAGTTTCAGATCTATAGTTCTCTCTAAATAATTTCTGGTTCTCCTCCTAAATTTCTAATCTCTACATCTCCTTCCATAAATATGTTGTCGGATTGGTTGCACCAGAAGTTTCAACCGATGCAACCATCCACAACTATTTTATGGTTATTAGTTTGAACTTTAATAGTTTTTTGGATATATTAATGTGTAGATAGTTTTCCCAAGAATGCCTTAATTAAACTACCACCTTTGTTACTTATGTTTTAATTTCATGCTTAAGGTAAATTATTTTTATTTTATTCTAGCTTTCCCCTTAGATAAATAATAGTTACTTTCTCCTTTTAAGGGAACAATTATAAATCTAGTTATCATTTCACATAATGGTTAATTTCTTTCTTAAAGATAAAAAGGCACATAAATAAATAATTACATAAACACACACGTATATTAAAACATTTATATAAGCATATTCATATAATCATATATATATAGGCATATGCATATGTGTGCACCCATATGCATATGTGTATATATATCTATGCAAATATTATTATTAAAACCATGCATTACTGAATACACTTAGAGAAGGCTTATTACCATGCATATAATTCCATCATACTATTAATTTATTACTAACCAATAATCTAACCACAAAACAATGTTCATCTAGTCCTAGGGACTATAACGAATATCCACAATGATCAAATACCAAGAATCTATAAATGGACATCAATCCAAATCAAAGGACAACCCAAAAAGGACCCAACTCGGGAGCAGGGATCAGGGCTAGGCTTAGTCTTGCGGGACTAGGTGTTATCTCTGTCACAACAACGATCAAGGATTTAGATAGCATGCTTAGACCTGTGGATCTAGGTGGAGATGATGCTCGATACCTGCAATCCTACATCACTGAGGAGAGATACATGTGCATAGAAACATATATACATATATAAGACATTGCAAACAGATGACCAGGATTGATACATCATGTGGACCTCAGCTAAGTGAGTAACTACGACTTCATCCTAGGTCATGAAAACACATCGGACATATATGCAAGCATAAAGCATCATAGGTAATTCATGTAAACACATTAGTCAAAATATAGCATCACAATTGCGAAATATTAGAATTCCATTTCTTATTTCATATGCAAGCAGAAGATAAATAATTCTTTTCATAAAGACATTAATCATAAATAAATATACCAAAACATCTATCTAGGATTATGAAAGTGTAAACAACTGAAATCATATAGTCCATATCAAAATGTCCAAAAATAATAGCAAAATAATCAGAGAGGGTATTACATCTTCCTCCCCTAGAATTAGGCTCACTCCTAGAAGCCTACAAATAGATAAGGATAATGAACTCTAAGTTTAGCAGCATCCTCCCAAGTTGTCGAGGTCTCATCATTAGGTTCCCATTGGACCTTTTCCTGATCTATAGTATGACCCCTGAGGGTTAGAGCCTATTTCTATAGGATACGTACAAGCTCCAAAGCTAGCTTCCTGTCTACTACCTATAAAGCATTCCAATATAGTACATGGGTCAAATTAGGAATATATCTTCTAAGTACAGAAACATGAAATACATCATGAATACGAGCGAGGCTGGGTAGCAAGGCACATCGATAAGAAACTGCTCCTATCCTCTCAAGGAATTCAAAAGGACCAAAAAATTGGGGTGCTAGCTTAGAACCTTTTCCATAACAGATCAAACTCTTTCATAAACGCACCCTAAGGAACACTTTGTCTCCACGAGAGAAATGTACATCAGTTCTGTGAGCATCTGCATATTTTTTTTTCTGTCCTGTGCTACAATAATGTGTTCCCTGATCTGCTCTACCTGTCATTCCATATCTTGCAACATTTCTGGACCAAGGAGTACTCTGTCTTCCAATCGATCCTAGCTCAGAGGGGTGTGACAAGGATGACCGTACAAGGGCTAAAATGGGGACATACCAATGGAGCTATGGTATCCATTATTATAGGCAAACTCCACCAAGTATAAGTAATCCTCCCAAAGGGTATGCCTATCCATAACATACATCCTGAGCATATCTTCTGAAACCTGATTGACCCACTCAGTCTGCCCATCAGTTTCTGGATGACAGGCTGAACTAAAGTTGAGCTGAGTCCCTAATGAGTGTTGTAGGGAAGTCCAGAGTGAGGATGTGAAAATTGGATCTTGATCAAAAATAATCTTTATAGGGATTCAATGAAGTCTTACTATATCCTTCAAAAATACCCTGGCTACTGATGTAGCTGTGTATGAGGACTGCATGGCCATGATATGGGCTACCTTTGTAAGTTTGTCAATCATAACCATGATAGCATCAT
This sequence comes from Thuja plicata, assembly GCA_018584345.1. Taxonomy (NCBI): domain Eukaryota; kingdom Viridiplantae; phylum Streptophyta; class Pinopsida; order Cupressales; family Cupressaceae; genus Thuja; species Thuja plicata. The sequence continues at coordinate 174,896 of MU225124.1, forward strand.
GTCTTCATGGGGTAACAGGAAGTCCTACAATGAAATCCATGGAGATAATGTCCCATTTCCATTCTGGAACAAGATGGGATTGCAGAAGGCTTGCCAAATGTTGATGCTCAGCCTTCACTCACTGACACTCTAGACACCTTGCCACATAATCTGCTATATCCCTTTTCATCCCTAACCAATAGTACAACTGACGTAGGTCAGAAAATATTTTCTTCACTCCTGGATGTGCTGAATATGGTGCTCTGTGGCTCTTTGCTAAGATAACTATGCGAAGGTCACCTAATAAGGGCACATAAATTCAACCTTGATGTTGTAGCAACCCATTGGGGTCTAATGAATATCCTGAGAAGCACCCTTCTAGGGGTCTTTCTGATTCCAGTTATTCCTTAACTTCCTTATACCATGAGTCTATAGTGAGGGCTTGCTGGACTCGTCTTCCCAAATCCGTGCTGAGGGAGAGTGCTGACAAGGTATGCCTACATCAGCTTAGAGCATCGGCCACAACATTCATTTTCCCCTAGATATACTTAACCTCAAAATCATATTCACATAAGAATTCCATCCATCTGCGTTGTCTCACGTTGAGGTTAGGTTGAGTGAAAATATATTGAAGACTACGATGATCAGTATGGAGTTCAAAATTGTGCCCTAACAAGAAGTGTCTCCATTTTACTAAGGCATGAACAACTGCTTCCAATTTGAGGTTGTGGGTGGGGTAATTAAGTTCATGGTCCTTTAGCTTTTAAGACTCATAAGCAATAACTTTCCCTTCCTACATAAGGACCACCCCAATCCCTTCTAGAGAAGCATCAGTACAAACCACAAAATTTCTTGAGGGTTCTGGAACTATCAAGATGGGTGCACTAGTCAGCTTTTCTTTCAAACATTGGAAGGAAGCCTCACACTTCTCTGACCATATAAATTTGTTCCCTTTTCTCTGAAAGGAAGTGATAGGGCGAGCTATCTAGGAAAATCCCTTGAAAAAATGTCGATAATACCCTGCCAGACCCATAAAGCTGCGAACCTTAGAGACATTATTCAGAGTTGGCCATTCTACTATAGCCTGAATCTTTGTGGGGTCAACTGCTATGTTATTCCCTAAGATTACATGCCCCAGATATTTAACCTCTGTCTGGAAAAAATCATATTTTTCTGGATTAGCATAAAGTTGGTTTTCTCTAAGACATTGCAACACTTGGCGAAGATGATCTTCGTGTTCCTCAATTGTTTTGGAGAACACTAAGATTTTGTCCACGAATACTATTAAAAATTTGTCCAAATAGGTTCTGAACACCCCGTTCATCAAGCTCATAAATATAGAGGGAGCATTAGTTAGCCCAAATGGTACTACCGTAAACTCGTAGTGACCATACCTGGTATGAAAAGTTGTTCGGTGAATATCAGCCTTATGAATTCTTAGTTGGTGATAGCCTGATTTAAGGTGAATCTTTGAAAACACCTTTTCCCCTTTCATTTGATCAAATAGGTTGTCGATGTGAGGCAAAGGATATCAATTCTTAATGGTGACTTTATTAAGCTGTCGGTAATCGATGCACAATCAGAGAGACCCATCCTTCTTCTTAATGAAGATTACTGGAGCACCCCAGGGGGAAATACTGGGTCTGATGAAACCCTTTCCCAAAAGTTCTTCTAACTACAGCTTAAGCTCCCCAAGTTCTTGTGTGGTCATGTGGTATGGAGATTTAGAGATTGGTTCTGCTCCTGACACAAGCTCTATTCGGAAATTAATGTCCCTTTTTGGAGGCATTCCAGGAATTTATTTGGGAAAAATGTCTCCAAATTCCTGAAGTAAGGGGTGATTAAGAGTTATATCCTTACTTTCCACTTCTTCCAAGACATTAACTGAGACTGCAAACAACTGACATCCTTTATGCATACACTACTTGAGTTGCATTGCAGATATCATGCGGAGGGAGATGGGTTGTTGAACCCAACTACCTTCCTCTTTTGTCCTACATCATTAAAACACTAGATGCTTTTATCTTTACAATTTACGATGGCTTTGTGAGCCTCTAACTAGTCCATTCCCAAAACTACCCCATAAAAACCAACAGGAATTACTCGAAGGTCTACAAGGGTAGAAAAAGGTCTGAGTGCTAACTCATAATTCCGGACACAAGAATCGGAGGAGATATCCTTTCCCTAGAGGCTAGCTAAACCTACCACTTATCTTCCTGCCTTACTGTCATTAGCCCACATTGCTTAACTAGAGAAAGTGAAATGAAGGAGTCGGTGGCTCCTGAATCAAACAAAATAGTGGTAGAAATACCCCCTAACAAACCTGAGGTTTTGATGACCGAACCCTAATGTTCTGATTGCTTTTGATCCAACAGGGAAAACACCCTATAAGATCTACTTGCATCCCCTATGGTAGGTTCTGAGGTGGTCTACCTATAACTAGAAGCCGATGTTGATTTCTGAGGATAGTTTACTGCAATATAACCATGATGTCCACAAGAGTAACACCCTGTATTCCTAACAAAGCTCTTCCCAAAGCCATAAGCATTTGACTATTGAGAACTGACTTGGCTACCATTCTGTTGTATACTTTGTGTTGGTTGAAGATTTGAATGGCGTTTGACACGCTGCCAGTTGCGGGAGTTTCCTGACTGAGACCCACTATTTTTATTTTTATAAGAGAATTTCTTTTTCTGTGGGTTTTGATTGCCCTTAGATGAGGAAGGATAGTTTTTAGGGCCGGACATTCCTTGATATTGATTTCCTTTGTACCCTGACCCAGACAGAGGGGCATTACTCCCTTGATTATTCATCTGACCTCCCAAACCTAAGGCTACATTCTGTTCAATAATACGATCTTTAATGACCGCTTCATTAACAGTTTGAGGCTCGAAGACCCACACTTGGCCAGAAAATTGACTATTGAGTCTTCTAAGGAAGTGTTGTGTAAGCATGGCTTCATCATCCTTATATCCCAAATAAGTCTTGAGCTCAAAGAAACGTTGTTCGTAATCATCAACTGACATGGTTAACTATTTTAAATTATGAAATTCTTCTACCCTCTCACGTCTCCAATGATCAAATAGAAATTGGGCTCTGAAGAGCTCTAGGAACAACTCCCAAGATAAGGTGGTTATGTCAATGTGCAATTTCTCTTTTTCTGTTTCCCACCAATAAGAGGCAAAGTACCTAAGGTGAATAACTGCAAACCGAGCCTTGGTGTTACTGTGGTATGGAGTCATGGAAAATAACCTTTCCAAATCATGTAGCCATGTTTCAGCGGTGGTGCCACTCGGTGCTCCCGTAAATAGGGGTGGATTTTCTCTAAGGACATCCCGCATGTGAGAAGCTCACAAAGCGTCCTCCTCTATTGCTAGATTCCTTCTCCTAGGGAACCTTTCCCTTTCCCTCTCATAGTGGTGAGAGACATTGGACTCATCCTGATGACCCCTATCCTAGCCTAAATCTAGTCTTTGCAATATCTGTTGCAACAATTCCTGCATCTGAGCAACCTGAAAATCCCCTACATGGCTATGAGATTGTTCCCAACTTCCTTCTTCCTCAAACTATTCTTCCTCTTGAGACCCTTCCCGGTGGGACCTTAGAGGCATGTTCTAGGCATCTCTTCTACTACAGGTAAGTGGAGGCATCCTAGAAATACAAGGAAAATATAAGTCTAAAGGTTCTAGTCCCAATCCTGAGTTCATAGTTTAATGATGGGCGTAAATGTTTAAAGACTAAGCTTAATGAGCTGATATAACCTAGGTTCCAGTGTGGCAACTTAGGGCTCTGATACCAAGATGTCATGCCCCGCCAGGGAATGAGTAAGAAACTTGAAAGTTTACTAAGTTAAGAATCATTATAGGGTAGTAAAATTTTATTTTTTATTTTTTAAGTTCAGAAGTAACAAATTCCATTTACAATTTCTCCCTAGGTTCCCCAACGAACAAAACTTAACCATAACTTTTTAAGAAGAACACAAGGTTTCATAAATTTAATTATATCACATTTACTAACTTATCTATTCACATGAGCCTTTGCTCTTCTAACTCATTTTAACATTAACTTCTACCATTCAAGACTTCTTTTCTTTTCAAACATTAAAGGAAACATGCATAAATAAATGAGCTTTCCTAATAACCATTCCATGCTATTTAGAAATAGATAATCCTTGCATTTACAATATAAATATATCAAATTCTTTCACTCTCTTTTACAACCATGAAGTATAATAAATCCGACATGTTTTTCATAAACATAAATCTTTACTTTTCCGAATAAATACATTTTTTACATTGAAATATGATTTATCCCTTTTCCCTTTTCCTAAATCTGCCCATTGCCTCACATCAATTTGGAATATAACCAATATTATTTACATTCATCTCCTCTTGGGAGGTTACATCAATAAAATACTATTACATGGCCAACAATAAGGAACAGTAAGAAAGTCTTCCTCTTCCACAAATCTGGAGAAAGCACAAGCAGGGTCCATACACAACTCTACGAACAATACCTTGATAAAATATTTACCACCCAACCATGTGGATATCCAAAAAGGATCCACTCCCTCGTGCTAGAAGACAAACACCATGATCCATGCAAGAAGGTGATAACTAGGCCATTCCTAAGGAGAGGATAGTGTATTTCCCAAAGCATAAATTGAAAACATAAGCAGAATGCAAAGACACACTAGGTGAGTGTCATTGCATAGCCCTCACCCCTTGGGTTATCCTGGTAGGCCACTCTAGGCCTCAGCCCCCAAGTAGGCACAAGCGGAACCGAGCATCTCTCATAGGGACGAGACTGGCTGATTGTGCTATCGCAATAGCACCTTCTCCCACTCCCATCCGTAGCCTTTACTAGCACTATCGGCATGGGTGAGGCTTATCTTAGTTGATGTGTAGTTCCCTTCCCATAAATTATTATTATTATCACTGGATTAAACAACTCCATAATGGGTTATCCTGGTACTAGCCACTTAGAACCCCGACCCCCACTGTGAGCCACTCACCTAGTGCTCCTAGGTTTCCTACCTCTAACAATCTCAAAACACATAAAGATAAGTATCATAGGTGTACAAGATTTCATAACATCCTCATGGAACAAAAATAAAGTTACACAAGGTCTCTAGGATACTTGAAACAACCCTAACACTAATCAGGGTTCCCAAACCATCCAAAACTTATGATAAGTATCCAAAGGATCATAAACATAAAACCAAATGAAAATCAAGTATTCTACAAGTTTGAACAACCTCTAGGGCCAACCCTGGGTCAGAACCAAACCCAAACCCTTTCAGAAAACCTAAAAATCAAACTGGAAGAGTCCTGCGTAGGTGGAACCCTATGCTACACAGGTGGTAACCTAAGCTGTGCAGGTGGTGACCTAATCTCCACAGGTGGTACAACATGCGTAGGTGGTGCTTTCTACATAGGTGGTCATGCATCTTGTGGAGGTGGTGCCCATTTTTGTGCTAGTGGTCAGGACTGTGTGCACTCCGGACAACAACCTCCATATTGGATCTTCTGGGTAGAACTGGATAAGATGGAGGCCTGGAAAGTAACATCAGAGAGATACCCAGTTGAGAATTCTCAGCTCTCTTTCCAAAACATCCCTCAAACCCATGCTACCTTTGTGGTAAATATTTTTAGTTCCTGCTCATCAGTGCAAGGTGCAGACAGGTGACCACCAGGAGACATGATTCTACTCAAGATAGAAGTCTGCATAATTGTCAACAGAAAGAGGGTCTATCTAGAGCCCAATGCGTTCTAAGGTGACAATCCAAACAGAGGAATAGATAAATAATAGTTCATAAACATTATTCTTCATAAGGTATACATTCATTAATTAATTCATACCAGACAACATAATACAACAGATTTCCATTGATCACACACACATAGTAAACAGTAAAACAACCACATCAAAGCATAGCAAACACATGAACAAGATTCTCTTTTCTGGGTAGATCCTACTTGGAGTCCTACAGATAAACCCCTGAATTGCTTCTGATTCCACTCCAGCACCCAAGCCTATTCTCCTCAACCCTTCCAATCCATGAGATATTCTCCAAAAGCTTCCCCTAATGTTTCTAATAGTTTCAGATCTATAGTTCTCTGTAAATAATTTCCCATTCTCCTCCTAACTTTCTAATTTCTACATCTCCTTCCATAAATATGTTGTAGGATTGGTTGCACAGGAAGTTTCAACCGATGCAACCATCCACAACTATTTTCTGGTTATTAGATTGAACTTTAATAGTTTTTTAGATAGATTAATGTATAGATAGTTTTCCCGAGAATGCCTTAATTAAACTACCACCTTTGTTACTTATGTTTTAATTTCATGCTTAAGGTAAATTATTTTTATTTTATTCTAGCTTTCCCCTTAGATAAATATTAGTTACTTTCTCCTTTTAAGGGAACAATTATAAATCTAGTTATCATTTCACATAATTCTTAAAAATAAAAAGGCACATAAATAAATAATTACATAAAAACACACATATATTTAAAAATTTATATAAGCATATTCATATAATCATATATATAGACATATGCATATGTGTGCACCCATATGCCTATGTGTATATATATCCATGCAAATATTATTATTAAAACCATGCATTACTGAATACACTTAGAGAAGGCTTATTACCATGCATATAATTCCATCATACTATTAATTTATTACTAACCAATAATCTAACCACAAAACAATATTCATCTAGTCCTAGGGACTATAATGAATATCCACAATGATCAAATACCAAGCATCTTTAAACGAACATCAATCCAAATCAAAGGACAACCCAAAAAGGACCCAACCTAGGAGAAGGGATCAGGGCTAGGCTTAGTCTTGTGGGACCAGGTGTTATCTCCATCACAACAACGATCAAGGATTTAGAGAGCACCCTCAGACCTGTGGAGCCGGGTGGAGATGATGCTCGGTACCTACAATCCTTCATCACCAAGGAGAGATACATGTGTATAGAAACATATATACATATATAAGACATTGCAAACTGATGACCAGGATCGATACATCGTGTGGACCTCAGGTAAGTGAGTAACTACGACTTCATCCTGGGTCATGAAAACACATCGGACATATATGCAAGCATAAAGCATCATAGGTAATTCATGTACACACATTAGTCAAAATATAGCATCATAAGTGGGAAAGATTAGAATTCCATTTCTTATTTCATATGCAAGCAGAAGATAAATAATTCTTTTCATAAAGACATTAATCATAAATAAATATACCAAAACATCTATCTAGGCTGATCAAAGTGTAAACAATTGAAATCATATAGTCCATGTTAAAATGTCCAAAAATAATAGCATATTCATTAGAGAGGGTATTACAGTATGTGAAGCATAGAATTCAACGCATGTTTTAGATTTGAAAAAATGTTATACCATTTGAAAGTTGTAGATATTTTTCAATCATCCTATCAATTAGGAATTTAGACATAATACAATTAGAAAATAAATAAAAATTATTTATTAAACTCAAAAAATGACATAACGAATGTTGATGGAAAGTTGAGAATCTTTTTAAGCAGTCCTTTTTATTTCATCAATTTCTGATAAAAAAGGTGTCAACTATAAGGTAGAAGTGTGGAAATGTAGGGAGATTTCAAAAGCATATTTTTTGGGTTGAGTTTCTAGGTTTGGCATTCCCAAGCCAAAACCAATAGCAATTCCAAGGAAAATATTTGAGTTGGTGATTTGTGTCAGAGTTATCTGATACCGGATACCTTGACAATGGCGCCAACGATAAAATGTGGGCACCATTGTAAAATTTTGGAATTTTGTGGTCTTAGTATCTGATATAATATGTTATTTAATATTTTTTATGTGTTATATACACTATATATAATATATATTACAATATTATAAATATTATATTATATATAATATATATTATAATAGTATATTATATATATTACATATTATATTACTATATAATATTATATAATTATTTTTTATGTATTATATACATTATGTACAATATATATTATAATATTTGATAATGTTTTTGATTAAGTAAAACAGGTTTTATAGGGTTCCTAAAACCTGAAATAGAGTTTAAGATCTAACAGTAATCCGAGACAAAATTTAACAGAGTCTTAAAATGAAACATTCCAACATAGGGCCAAAGCAAAAACTAACAACATTTCTAAAAATTAAATAACACAGGGACAATAGAAATAACAAGGGACAATCAAGATAAGTCCATCATTAGGGTGGTCGTCTTGGCCTCAAGTAGTTCCATCTTAGCAACAAAGTTCTTGATCTTCTAGAGATCACTCAACATATCGATATCCTTTTTCTTCTTTGCACTGGCCCTAGTCCTCTTGTTGGGACCATGTTCTGTCTTCTTCTCTTTTTCTACTCTCGTGTTGGTTGCTTCATTCCCATTAATTCTTTCTTCTAGTTTCTCAATGATAGCCTTGGTGTATTCATTGGAAGCTTTGAGGATATTAAAACTCTGTTCAACAATATTTTTTAGGGTAGCCTCAACCCTAATCATTTTTTCCTCCATTTCTTTATCTTTGGTACTCATATTCATCTATTCAACAATAGTGCAATCAATATAGGCTCTATCGGTACCATTAACTCTATTTTTGAGATCCCCCACTTAATGGAATAGCCATTTAATTGTCCTGTAGCTATCCAACATGATATTCCTAGTGTTATTGAGTAGGTCCAGCTCAAATTCCCTAGCATTATCACTGAGCACCACCATAGCCACGTCAATAAGATCCTCCAGCATAATCTGACCATCCTCACCTGTAATGACCTTTGTATTAATAACTTCTCTGGTAATCCCCATTTTGGCAGTTTTGACATTGAAGTTATGGCAACCCATTTTCCTCCCCTATTCCAACATATAGCAGTAGAATTTGCTATCATGTCCTTTTTCATTCCCTATGTTTTGGGGTTTTGAGATCTAGGTGAGGGATTAGCCTAATTAGTCTCATAATGCTCATTTTGGATCTTCTCCTTCACTTTATGGCAAGAAACAGGGGAATTTATACAAGCCTAATCCTCGGGGTTTTTCCAGCTAGCACTCTCATCCCTATTCTTGCCCTTTTTGTTTTGGTATTTCACCATTGCAGTCTGCCTTCTCTTTCTACCTTTTTCATTGGAAATTTCTTCCTCACCTTCTATGTTCATCCCTTCCTCATTTTTGTTATACTCCTCCTCAAAGGATATAACTGTGGTGGTTCGCTTTTTGGCTGGGGTCGCCATTTTTTCTTTTTTAATGGTATGTAGACTGACGATACGCTTCTTTGAGGAGGAACCCATATTTTTCTTTTTAGTGTCATACTCATCTTGATCCTCAGAGTGCAGACCTTCACTATCTTCAGTCTCTGAAGGAATGTAGTCAGAGCCAGAGGCCTCCATGTCTTCTTTATGAGCTAAATCCTTCCCAAAAATTTGGGCTTTAAAGAACTCATAAGTAAGAAGTTAAAGCCCTTCATGAAAATAAATATTTACAATACCCTTATCCCTAAACCTGTTAATATTTTCATTTATAGATGCATATACGTAAAAGGGTATTGAAACATGCATACCATGTCGAAAATGATTCATGAGAAGAAAGTGGTAGGTTCTGATCCTGTCAAACCTGGTGTCTAGCGTGATATAAGAGATGATGGCTCTTAGGGAAAATCTGCACAGTCTTTTCAACCCTTTAGGAAGATAGTAGGTCCCAAATTTAATAAGTGCTTTCTTCTCTTCCTCATTCCTTACGAAGTTTCTTATTGCAGAGTCTGAAATTTTACTTTTTCTGTAAAATTTCTTGCCAACAATAGGGATACTAGTAATAGTAGAAATAACCTCGTTCACCGTAAATTTTCTACCCTCAATAACAACACTACCTTCCTCCCATCTTTTCAGGAAAATTGTTGTCACCGATGGCTTCCCACCATGAAGCCTTTCAATGAAAGTGGAAATGCCTCCTTGTTGGAGGTAGTGCCAAACCTTGCTCTGTCTCCTCCATTTTTCATAGTCTTTAGAGGCCTCCCTTCTATGTCTTTCACCTCCCATTGCAAGAAAAAAGCTCAGAATCACAACCAGGAAAATACCACTTAACAGACCTTTACTCTCTGAGTTGTTCCAAATAGTTCTTCTTCTATGCCTTGATCGATAAGTTTTTCCTTTGCAAATGGGCACCCAATAAGTGCCTGGGTGTGATTTTTAATCATTGCCTTTCCTTCCTTTCTTTTACTCTCCATTTATGGGAAATTTGTTGCCATACACAGTATTAAAATTCATGATTAATGCTAATAAATCCCTCCTTTCCTTGGATTCTGTCATAATCAATGATATTTATCACTTCATGTGGGAGGTCTCCTCCATGAAGTACAATGTTTGATAATGTTATATGTGTGTGTGTGTGTGTGTGGGTATAAAGTGTAAGATCTAAAATGGGGGAGGGATGAAAATGTAAGATATGAATAGTGATGAAGAGTAGAAATTGAATGTAGTGCTGAGGTAGGTAAGATTGTCATCTTAACCCCAAATTTCATAAAGGGAAGATCCAAATTGATTAACCCCTAAGAAAGGGTCAATGCATAAATGAATCAACCTATTAAGGATAGGGATAAATAGAAAAATCCTAAGTTCTATTTTATAGAAAAGAGTGTGTAATAGGTTTAGAAAGACTAAAACTTTAATTGAAATTAAGACAAGTATTAACCTCAAAATGCAACTGTAACATAGAAAATGTAACCATGTAACAATATGTAACATAAGAAATGTAACATTTGAAATCTATAGGGGAAAGATAAGATATTCCTCTTCCATCCCAAGATGCACAAAGGAAAGAGCCAAATTGATCAACCCAAAAAGCATCAATGCACAAATGAATCAATCATTTGGAAATGAGAGCAAAGAAGAAAGTCTTAAATTCCCCATTTTATGGGAAGGAATGAATGTGTGATGGATTTAGAATGATTAAAGATTTGAATTGAAATGGATAGGAGAAATGTACTAACCTTAAAGAATTGCAGACCAAAGAATGCTATTTTCTGAGGTCTGTACTATGTTTCTGGAAAAAATGAAGTATGATCCGAAACCGGAACGTAGAGACAAAAAAAACCCTAAAATATTTTCCCAATCTGATGCCATCTTATGAAAAAGGTCAACCTTGACCCACAAATGTCAACCCTAACCCAATAATGCTGACCCTGACCTACACAGGTCTGGCAGAAAGTTGAAAAGGGTATCCAAATTTGGGTTCAAATCTATAGTCCCGAACCTGTACCTGTAAGAAAAAGAGGTTTGTTTGTTGGGGGGAGGGGTTTTCCTTAGTCAAACCCCAATTTTTGAATTAACCTCAAATATGTAATTGAAATTGCAGAAGTAAACAAAGTAAATGCATAAATTCACCTTGCTTATAAAAGACATCGTGGAGGATTCAAATCCTTGAATCCACAAGTATGTATGCACCAATGGATCTAGAATGTGGAATGTATAATACAGGATGTCTTCAATCAATTTCTTCTTGATCTCCAACACCAAATCTTGAATGTGTTCTTGATTTGGAAGAGGCTTGGAGGAAGGTGGATGGAGAGATCACCAAAATGGCACTATGTAGCTTGAATCCTTCAATGGCCTCCAATGGATCTCTTTCATGAAAAATGGATACTTGAATAGATGAATGCTTGCTTCAAATCTTTCTCCTTAGCTTGATTGGACTTCACTTAAAGAATTGCAGATCAAAGAATGTTGTTTTCTGAGGTCTGTACTTTGTTTCTGGAAAAACTGAAGTATGATCCAGAATCGGAACACAAAGATGAAAAAAACCCAAAAATATTTTCCCAATCCAATGTCATCTTATGAAAAAGGTTGACCTTGACCCACAAATGTCAACCCTAACCCAATAATGTCGACCCTGACCTGCACAGGTCCGACAGAGAATCTGTTCGCGGAACCCGACAGAAAGCTGAAAAGGGTATCCAAATCTGGGTTCAAATCCACAGTCCCAAACATGTACCTACATGAAAAAGAGGTTTTTTTGTTGGGGGGGAGGGATTTCCCTTAGTCAAACCCTAGTTTTGGAATTAACCTCAAATATATAATTGAAATTGTAGAAGTAAACAAAGTAATTGCATAAATTCACCTTGCTTGTAAAAGTCCTTGTGGAGGATTTGAATCCTTGAATCCACAAGTATGTATGCACCAATGGATCTAGAATGTGGAATATATAATGTAGGATGTCTTCAATCAATTTCTTGTTGATCTCCAACACCAAATCTTGAATGGGTTCTTGATTTGGAAGAGGCTTGGAGGAAGTTGGATGGAGAGATCACCAAAAGGGCACTATGTAGCTTGAATCCTTCAATGGCCTCCAATGGATCTTTTTCATGAAACATGGATGCTTGAATGGATGAATGCTTGCTTAAAATCTTTCTCCTTAGTTTTCTTGGACTTCCCTTGATAATGCTTCTCAATTTCTCAAGGATGCTTAGTATCACCTTGTTGATGGGTAATCATGCTTAGAGAAAATGAGAGAGAAAGGCTTCCTTTTATATGAAACTAGGGCACAATCTTCTAAGGATGAAGACATAGGATAATTAAATTCTCATTAAAGCATTTAACCCTAGGAGAGGACCTATATTAAATATAATTTAGGAATCAATGCTTCGAAACCCGAAACAGCCGACCCAGAAGCGGGAAATAACTTTTGCAAAGACCGACATCCAGAAACTGCAAGACCTTGAAGTTTGAACCCTGGGTCAAGGTCAAGGTCGACCTTGACCTAGGTCAGGGTCAAGGTTGACCTTGACCTAGGTCAAGGTCAAGGTCAACATAGAACCAAAAGGTCGACCCTGACCTTGAAGTCCAGAATCTCAGGTGTGCAGTCCAAAATGCAAAAATCAGGCTGGAAAGAAGTGGAAAGAGGGATAGGACAAGGGGAAAGCCAAGTCAAGATCAGGAACCCATTTAAGGTTCTTGACATGACCCCAAACCGCTTACTCAGAAGGCTAAACCAGTCTACCATGGAAGTGCTTCCATTTTCTGACTATACATTTAGCCCCCACTTTAGCAAGAGTATGGACTCAACACAAACTCTTGGTAAAGGAGAACATAGAGAAAGGAAAATCTTATTGGAACCAAAAGGGACAAAGAAATCCTCAAGCCCCCAAGGGACTTAAGTCTTTATCAACCCTAAGATCACAATAAGAGAGACATCACCGGTCAAAGAGAAAGGGAGAGAGAGAGGAGTGGTTAGCTCACCTAGTAAGATGTGTGTATCTCACTGTGAACCACAAAAAGGATAGGATGGCCCACCAAGCAAGAACTTGATAGTCACCCCATAAAGTTGTGCACCTTCTGGCGGATTTGTGCATGTATGTAGTGCGTCCTCTAACAATTTTTATGAAGTACCCATGGATCCATATTCTTATATCACCATAGAATACATTTGTAAAATGTGTATCTCTTCAGGATTTAGCAACTTATGTGCGTTACCTTCTGAGGATTTAGCATATTGAATTGTAATTGAATGCGTATCTCTTCAGGATTTAGCAACTTATGTGCATT
>MU225124.1:210547-232487 GCA_018584345.1 Thuja plicata
TATGAAAATTTTAATCCTACAATCCCATTGAGTGTCCCTTGCACCTTCCCATATGATTATTAGCACCCAGGTGACGAAACAAGGAATTTAGAGCACCAAATTCCTTTATTTTTCTATCTTTCCCTAAGCCTGTGCATTTATTCCTTAGTTTTGTGCATATATTCACTATTTTTGTGCCTCCATTCAATTCTCCTACACATCTATCTCTTGTACCCTACTCATGTGTGTTAGACTATCCTGTACTAATGGTAGCTTGTTCATGCACATTTGTGGTCCATTCCTATGCATTTACCCTCTATAGAGCTCCACATTTATGAGAAATTATAGTTCTGCTAATGATGTTCAAATTAGGGTTTGTGATTCCGATACCCAATGTCCTGCTGGTTATTTTGGTATATGGTTGTGTGCAGGATCATGGTATGCCAAACTATGCCCTTAAGTGGCCATGAAATTTCAAAAAAATAGGGTTAGGCAAGTTGACGTAAAAATTTAAAAATGTTATCAAGCTTATATCAAAAATATGTGACAAGATAATCTATAGGAAATTGAATGTAGTTTCTAAGCTACTAGTTATTTTTTGAAAAAAAAAATCTATTTGGTGAAAGTTTAAAATTTCAATGCAGTAGTATGTAAATTTCTGGAAAAGGATAAGAAGTAGGTGTATGTTTGATCACCCTAACCACAATTAAATGATTTTTTTTTAATAAGATTAAAGATATAAGTAGAAGATTCATGTTTGGATGTGACTCATATTTTTTGATAATTCATAAAGGATCATAAGTTGTCATTAGTATATAAGCAGACAGTTTTGGTCGGTCGGTCATGATCACCGAGTGACAACACTCATCAAGCGTAGTGATCACCGAGCTACAACATTCATCGGTCGCAATGATCACCGAGATGTTTTGAACACCAACCGATAGCACTATCACCGAGAATTATATCAATCGAGTGACATCACCAGGCACCAGTCTACACCGAGAGACAACATTTCACCAAAAAAAGTGGATATCAACTACACGTCAACTAAAGCACTTAAATCTTTAAAACAACTTTTTTCTTAGCTGGATAACCATTTTTGTGGATCAAGAAAAGCATTAATATTGGATTTAATTAGTTAAATGATCATATTCATGCAAACTAGGAGATCAAGGTCAAGTTGTAAACCTTTGATCTTAGAGTTTTTCAAGAAAAGCGTGAAAGCTAATTAGGTCAAATATTTTGTATATAGATGTAATAATCAATCAAGAATGACATGATTGTAGTCGCCAAGGATATCTATGGATCAGATAGAGAGTTTCATGCACAAGGATAGATAAAGGAGAATTCAGTTTATAAAGAACTACATACAAGGCTACCGAGAAGAATAGATGTATTATCCATCACAATAAGGTGATATATATTTTGGGTACTTAATGGATCTGTAATAAAAAAATTTAGATTGCAGCAATCAGGTCATATATTTTGTTACTCTCTAACAATTGTAGAAAACAAAAAAATCCTCTCACGAGGTGGACTTAACAGTCTTTTTGTAAATCTCTTAACCGAGTGCACACATACATTGTGTTGCTAAAATATCTTTACCGAGTAGACTTAACAATTTTGACATGTTACTCCTAACAGGGTAAGATCATCAGAAGTGATCACAATGTGTAGCCCTAACAGGCACCTTCCATTCTGTAGATAGTGAAGCTTTGTGGGTTTCATCCCTACCGCAGTTTTTACCTTCTAACAAGGGTTTTTGCATTATCAAATACTTGTGTCATGTGTAAATGAGTTTCATGAATGTTTCAATGTTTGTTTACATGCATTTACATTCTATGATATTGTATTAATGAAGTAGAAAAGCTACAGTGGTTGGTTATGCAAGTAATGAGTAATAAGGTTTAATTTGTAAAAGTTTTTAAGGGTACTAACTCACCCCTCCCCTCTCTGTACACACCCTTCCATGATTCCTACAATTGGTATCAGAGCTATTTCTCTTATTTGGAGAATTTTAATCACTTGAGAGAAAATATCTTACAATGGAAAGGTATAAGCTTGATTAAAATATTGAGAATCAAACGTTGCAAATACAGATTTTCTTTGAGAAATACAAAGAGGCAAGAAACAAACTGAAAGAGTTATAGTCTGAAAGAAAAGTCATGGAATCTCGCCACAATGAAACTAACTATCATGAAGAAGAGATACCTGACCTATTTGATTCATCTAGATCTAGATCTGGTAGTATATCTAACACATCTTAAGAAACCATTGCATATCTAAATGAAATCAATCAACATCTGACTGAACAAGTGAAAGTACTGCAGATCAGTCAAGAGACACAAATGGTAAGAATGATTTATGTTATGAATAATGCAAGACAAGATGAACAAGAAAGAACTTTGGCTATTGATGACAGAAGAATGATTACTTAAAAGTTTCAAGAGAAAGAATATGAGATACCGAGACTTACTGAACATCACCTTGAGATCACCAATCAAATAGTTCTTGTGAGTCATGAGGACAACTGAGTGAACATGGAACTTGCTAGAAAATTGGAAGTTATAGGTGAACGAAAAGAAGAAAATGAGAAACTGAAGCATGAAGTGAAGATTCAACAACAACATTATGATATGATCAAGAAAGATGAAGACAGTACAATAAAAATGGATGGATTTCTGAATGGACAAAAAAGACTTAACAACAATGTTGGTTTAGGGTATACCAAGCATGGAGAATCATCAAATTGAGCTGATCAAAGGAATGTGTACACAAATCCAAGACCAAAGCATCATTCATGTAATCACTATAGAAAACTAGGCCCCACATCAAAATTTTGCAAGAGAAAAGCAAATGCTATTCCTAAAACTACTTCTACATTCATAGGTAATTGTTATAAATTTTACAAGCATGGACACAAAGTACATGAATGCATATATAGGCTAAACAAACCAAAGAAGAAATCTTACATGGAAAAACATTGTCCTACTTAGAACATGCATGGCCACACATTTCATGAATGCAAGAAAAAGATAAAGCAAGTTTGGAAACCTAAAGAACAAGAAAATGCATATCAACCGAGATGAGTCGATAATACATATGTTTGGGATTACAACACTTGGGTAAATTGCACAACATGTGGTAGATATGGACATATAGTTGCTAAATATATGAGGAGATGGATAAGAAGATCTATAAATTGTACTAAGCCTGGAATGGTATGCTTACACTATCATAAGGTCGGTCACTTAAGTAAAAACTGCAAAGACCGAGTGATAGAGCCAAGCACTTTTGCAAATGGAAATACTATTGAAGACATCATGAGAATGAGAAATCAAATGTGGAGGAGAGCTTCAAACAATTATAATGCTAGACAAAGCACTATAGTTGGTGACACATCATCCAATGGATTAGGTGATTCCACCACCCCCACCTAAGCAATACAAGTAAGTATGGAACTGCACTCTACGAAGCTATATTTTACATAAGTTCCTATATTCATTGAGAATATGCCAAATATTGAATGAATGAAGATACACTATGGTATTGCATGTTATGTTATGTGAATCTAGTCTGGTCGATCAATATCAACCGAGCATAAACTACACGTCGGTGATCATGTGAAAGACAACTGAGTTGACACTATGTACTGTGCATTGTGTTCTCATCGAGCTAAATACTTTGGTGAGTTGACCGAGCATATCTTTTTTTTGACCAAGTGTTAGGTGAAGGATTTAATGCGTCACTTAGGGTATTTTTCTATAAAAAGGGCAACATGAGCTCATTTGTTCACCCAACATTAAGAGTGATACAGAGAAAATACATTGCAGAGCGATTCGCAACACCTTCAAAGCTACTCCAACAGATTTCAAGCATTCACAGAAAAAGTCCATTGAGCATCTAGACTCACTGAGTTAGTAGGTTTTTTGTGAAGAAGCCCTAAATTAATGAACAATGGAATCCTCTTCATGAACCTCAAAGATAAAGATGGCAAAGGACAATTAGGTCATTTTAATAAAGAACTTGACCTATGAGGAACCTAACTACAAGTTTTTCCCTGAGGTTGCTACTTAACCTGACGACAAAGGAGCATTTTCGAGTATCCCACCTAGGGTTTTACTAGTTGAAGACATCCATGCATACATCTACTAAAAATTTGAAGAGATTGGAGACTTTGAGATTGAGGAATATTATTAGAAGCTATGCAAGGATGGTAACCTAAGGGACATGTACAATCACATTGAAGTGAAAGGGTTAACCAATTCCCTACTGTTCTCAAAATATTTCAAAATGGAATGGATTCCCATTGTGCTCAGCCGATTGCATGACATAAATATGTGGTTAGATGAACCCAAGACAATCAAAAAGGATGTGATTCATGCAGTAACTGGTTACCCTATAACTAAAAAATAAAAATCCCTAAGACACCCTAGACGCCCAAAGATTGAAAAGTTAACTTGAGCCGAGTGGGAAAACAGAGGTATGTAAATGAATTTAATCACCGACCCTAAAATGAAATTTGGTGCATATGTCATTAGATATAAAATATTAAAAGCAAGTAGATTGAACAGCGTTGCTTGTGGAACAGTCAACACTGCACACAAAATAGTGAAAAAGGGAGTGCAACTTGATCTAGCCGAGTTGCTACTGAAACAACTTGAAGAAAACATGAGAATAATTAGATCAGCCCAATCTAATACATGTAAGTTTGGTTCCCTATTGATGTGCACATTCTTTTACTTCCAGAATTTCTTTCCTTCCATCACTAATGTCACTTGCAACACCAACCGACCTATCATAACACAGATTAGTGATTACATTAAATCACTAGGAGACAATTTCATACCTCTATTTGATGCTTACTTTACATCATTCAAGAATAGGATGCAGAAGAGGATGAAAGTCCATGTCCAGTTGGTTGAACAATACAAGGATGAGATATGTTTTGTAGTTGACACCGACACAACACTCATTGAACCTGCCAACCCAAGAACAACATGGTTACCACCATTAGACTATGAAATTGACATAGATCTGGCTACAAGAGCTATTGAAGCCCTATTGAACAAACCAGTTGAAAAATCTTTAAGTAGATTTAGCACATATGAGGAAGCCAAGTATGGACTTAAGACTGGTTTAGTAGTCAAGAAAATAGGGAAGAAGAAAACATGAATGGTGAATACACTTCAGAAGAAATTTTTGGTAACTGATGAAGAATTGGAGTAATCATTAGACATCACCGAGGGATAGACACCTGTCAGTGAAAGTAAATAATTAAGTGATTCAGAGTCTATCGAATCAGATGCAGAGCCACCACAGTCCAAGAAAAAAAAAGTTACATAAGTAACAAATCTATCTAGAAAAAGGATCAAAACAACAAAGGTAGACTCGCCACCCTTAAAGAAAGGCATTGTAAGAACACATCAGAAAATAAAAGCCTCAACTGAACAACCAGCACTGAGATAGCGAAAAAAATATGTAAGAGGAAGAGAATACAAGGATGATACTGAAGAAACTGAAAGAGAACAAAGAATCCAAGCAAAAAAGGAAAAAATACCAAAGACAATTGATGCAATTGCAGAGTCAATCATCAACACAGGCAGTTTATAACATCATAAGATTATAAAATGGGGAACTCTGTTTACCAAGGATCAAAACAAATTAGAATATGAAATCATTAAGATGATGGTAGCTTACAAATATGTACCCATACAATTTGGTAATCATATTCCACGGGAGCTACAAGAAAAGATATCAGCTAGATGGAAAATTGCATTGCACATGAAGAAACAGATGAGAGAGATCCTTACCTACATTCATGCCTAATTCCTTAGTTGAATAAATTAACTCAACCATGAAGGAGTACGCCAAGAAGTTTTCTACAAAATCCAAAGGATACAAAGTATTATAGAACAAGTTAGAAGATATTGACATAGAGAGAAATAAGATTTGGACTCAAATATTTAATCCACCAGAGAAGGTACTAGCTATAATTGAGATTTCTCACACTGAGGAGGAGGCCACACCGAGCACCGAGCACATATTCATCAACTACACCGAGGATGTCATTTCTATTGACTTAACCACAGAAGCAAGTAAAGTCATGGATGATATATGATATATTGAAATCATTAGGGGAAACACCAGTTATAACTGTAAAAAATATCACTCAAGGGGATCCTGATGATGATGCCAAGGCTAATGAAGATGTCACTAATGCCACCGAACAAATAAATGAAAATGACACTACTGACGTTGCACAGACATTTATACCAGGTAATATGTCATACTTTATGTAAGAAATCAATACAATGACTGAATCACAATAGACACCACTTGAGACTGAAGAAAACATACCAATGACAAAGGTGATGAGCAAGGGGAGAAGACAAATACCAGTGGAGAGGACAAACCAAGTGATGCACCCACTGAGAACACTAGAGATGCAGACAAGGCTACAAGTGAAGAAAAATTTGAAGTAGAGATGTCTACAACTGACCAACGGGTCCAGGATGTGCACCCTAGCCAAGGTACCACACCTCCCAAGAAATAAATGACTAAAACTGAGAAAAAAATGCTCTTGCTGTAGTACTTCATTCCCCTACTACAAGCAACATTCAGAAGAAGAACAACAACAATAAAGGAAGAAAATCCCCAATCACACTCGATGAGATCATAGACATACCCAACTGTGATCCAAAAACACTTGATCCCGAGTCCCTAACAAGATATGAGGAGCTATGAAAAAGAAAAGAACTACAGGACAAGCTCAGATAGGAGCACAAAAATTTACAAGTCCTGGAAACAACAAAGGAAACTCTATTACAAGTAGTGCCTGACACCAAGATTGATCAAACTACACCCATTATTGTTCAACTTTGCAATTTTGACTGAGGAAATCACAACACAAAATGTAGACACCAAGAAGGTCATTGAGGAATGAGCATAAGAGAAGTGTCAATACAAACTCACCAAGAAAATCATCCAAGAAGTGGCAGAGAATAAGGTGAAACTTTCTGAACTATTAGCTACATTAGAACCTGTTATTTCAGAAGTAGTTACCTTAATTCAAAAATTTGTGCACTCTAGAGCACTTCACTACCAAGGATAGTGAACAGACAGCTAAGATAGATGAAGATCTAAAAGCTAGTGCACTAAGTCTATCAACTGAGCCAAATGCATTCCAACTGCATTATCAAAAGATTGTTTAATCTAAACGGTTAAGACTTGAAATACAAAAGAAAGAAAGAAAAAATAGAGATGAAGTAACCGAGAAACAAGCCATGTTACTACCAAATCTCACATTGCTGTTAACACACATGACTATGGAAAAGACTCTAATTTCCACCCTAGAGATGTCAGGAGTAGAAAGCACATATGACATGCATGCTCAAATCACTTTGGAGCAAATGACCCTAGAACACTTGAAGGAGAAATGGGAAAAGCTGATGGGAGCCATTCAGCAATCTCATTCACACATTTTTGACAAGTTTTAAGTTCTATATCTTTGTCATTAATTTCAAAAAAGGAGGAAACATGTACATACATTGTATCTACATACTGAGGCATGCACATAGGGGGGGTCATACTAAAGGTAAAATACTTGGTGTATATACTATACATATCATTTTTTGATACTAATGCCAAAGGGGGAGATTGATAATCCATAAAGGATCAGAAGTTGTCATTAGTATATAAGCAGATAATTTTTTTTGGTCGGTCATGATCACCGAGCATAGTGATCACCGAGCGACAACATTCACCGAGCACTGTGATCACCAAGATGTTTTGAACATCGAGTGATATCACTATCACCGAGAAGTATATCAACCAACATCACTGAGCACCAGTCTACACCGAGACACAACATTTCATTGAAAAAAGTAGATTTCAACTACACGTCAGCTAAAACACTTTAATCTCTAAAACAAATTTTTTCTTAGCTGGATAACCATTTTTTTGTGGATCAAAAAAATCATTAATTGTGGATGTAATTAGTTAACTAATTGTATTCATGCAAACTAGGAGATCAAGGTCAATTTGTAAACCTTTGATCTTAGAGTTTTTAAGAAAAGTGTGAACCCTAATTAGGTCAAATCTTTTGTATATAGATGTAATAATCAATCAAGAATGAGATGATTATAGCCTCCAAGGATATCTATGGATCAAACAGAGAGTTTAATGCACAAAGATAGATAAAGGAGAATTCATTTTATAAAGAACTACATACATGGCTACCGAGAAAAACAAATGTATTATCCATCACAATAAGGTGATATATATTTTGCGTACTTAATGGATTTGTAATCAGCAATTTGAGATTGTAGCAATTAGGTCATATATTTTGTTACTCTCTAACAATAGTAGCAAACAAAAAAATCTTTTCACAAGGTGGACTTAACAGTCTTTTTGTAAATGTCTTAACCGAGTGCACACATACATTGTGTTGCTAAAATTGCTTTACCGAGTAGACTTAACAAGTCTGACATGTTACTCCTAACAGGGTAAGATCATCAGAAGTGATTACAACTTGTAGCCCTAATATGAACCTTCCATTCTGCAGATAGTGAAGCTTTGTGAGTTTCATCCCCATCATATTTTTTACCTTCTAACAAGGGTTTCTACATTATCAAATACTTTTGTCATGTGTAAATGAGTTTCATGAATGTTTCAATGTTTGTTTACATGCATTTACATTTATGCGATGATATTTCATGCATGAAGTAGAAAGCTGCAGTGGTCGGTTATCTAAGTAATGAGTAATAAGGTTTAATTTGTAAAAGTTTTTAAGGGTACTGATTCACCCTTCCCCTCTTAGTACACACCCTTCCATTATTCCCACATTTTGTGTAATTTTTTTCTAAACAAATAATAATATATAATTTTTTTACTACAACCCTTTTTTAATATAAAAATTCACGTATCTAACCACCTTAACTTGGTCAAAACGTAATAATTTTTTTTCTTTACTATGTGAAGCATGTTTTGGATTTGAAAAATGTTATACCGCTTGAAATTTGTAGATGTTTTTCAATCAACCTATCAATCAGGATTTTACACAAAATCCAATTAGAAAATAAATAATTTTTTTTATTAAACTCAAAACTTGACATAATGTATATTAATGGAAAGTTGACAATCTACTTAAGCAGTCCTTTTTGTTTCACGAATTTTTGATAAAAAAAGGTGTCAACTATAAGGTAGAAGTCTAGAAGCATAGGAAGATTTCAAAAACATGGTTTTTGGGTTGACTTTTTAGGTTTTCCATTCCCAAGCCAAAACCCATAGCAATCCCAAGGAAAATCTATGAGTTGGTGATTTGTCTCAGAGGTATCTGATATCAGATAGCTTGGCAATGGTGCCAATGATGAAATGTGGGCACCATTGCAAAAGTTTGCAATTTTCGTGGTCTTAGTATCTGATATCAGATGTTAATTAATAATTTTTTTATGTATTATATACATTATATATAATATAATATTATAATAGTATAATATGTATTATATATTAATATAATATAATAATAGTATAATATATAATACATATTATACTGTTATAATACTATATAATATATAATATATATTATAGATTTTCCCACCTCAAGGGTCTGATATGTAAGATTGTACCCTTAATTAATATGCTAAGCTTACTTATTTATTGCAACCCAAATGAATGCCACTCTCCCCTTAGGACCCATTAGAGTGGTTCTAGGATATATTATTGACCCCTTAGGGCTCCTTGTGACACCCATTTCCAATTAATGTGTCATAGGAGTCCTAGGACACATTAATGTATGTTGAGGGGTCCTCAGGGGTCTTAAATGCTCCCAAGATATAATAGGACCCCTTAGGACCACTTATGAACCTCACGACCCCCATTATCCATTAATGTATCCCATGAGACCCTAGGATATATATATATATATATATATATATATATATATATATATATATATATATAGTACTACATATACAATGCATTAAGAGTAATTTGTAGTATAAGTATCTGATATTAGATACATATCCAATATTGGATACTTTGGCAATGGTGCAAATGGTAAAATTTTGGAATTTCCATGCTCTTAGTATCTAACGTTGGATACCTTGGAAATGGCACCAACGACCAAATGTTGGCACCATTGTATACAAAATTTTCATACTCGTAATATCTAAAATTGGATAATATTCAATATTAGATACTTGATAAACAAAAATATTGCAGTATAGGCCATTTTTTTATTTGTACCGACCCTAAATTATTTATGTCTGTGACATTCATAGGTTTTCAGATTGCAACAAACAAAATAACAAATCTTTGAGCATCTTTTTCTCAAATTCTTGTTTGGCAATCATATTTGGTCATCTTTTGGGTGGTATAATGGGGAGCAATAGTTGTCAAAAGCATAAATGAAAGAGAAGGCTTACAAAATATGAAATTCAAGCACATATACAAAGAGATAGGGAAAATCATAGGAAGATGATACAAGGTATGTTAAATATTAGTGAAGCCGAGGCCCAAGGTCCACCTGTAAATGTTATTTCAAGTAAGGAGGAGATTAAATTTGGAAATTTGAATATAATTTTGACTATGAGAATGAAAATGTGGAGATTCAAAATGAAAATGTAGAGATTGGGAATGAAAATTTGGTGATTGATAATGAAAATATAGAGATTGGAAATGAAAATATAGAGATTGGGAATAAAAATGTAGAGATTGGTCATGAAAATTCTGCACAAGATAATCAATTTCGGATTGGCATAAAAAATAATATTCATGAACCAAATGAATGTTATACATCTCCAAATTGCATGAGAAATAAAGTTCCTTATGTTGAAAAAGAAAAAACTTCAAATTCAAGACCTTCAAAAACACCTAAATGGTTACTTGAAATCAATCAGAATATTATGAGCAATTTTGAAGGCAAGAGATCAGTAAAAACCATTTGGTTGTGGGCTTTGAGGCTTTTTGACAAATTTTTTAGCAAGAAGACACTGAACAAGAAATGTCAACTTTTTAAACAATTTCTAAAGATGCAAAAGATTGACCTATTCTAGAAAAATTGAATTTTCGTGTCAAAAAGAAAATGGAGAGAAATGCTATTATTGTGAGAAATATGTTTAGTGCTCTCAATTCTATTTGGAAGAATAGAAAGGAAAAAGATAAGAGAGCCACTTGGAAGGTTATTACAACCTACTTAGTAAGTCATCATTTGAGAAAGGATTTCTTTATGAGATAATATTTTCTCGATTTATACATAAATTGTAAAAATTTGGATAGAGCACTTGAAAGAAGAGTAAGACTTGATCATCCTCATCAAAATGATATATGGGCTTATGGTGGGAGGATTCTATGTTTTGATAAGAAGCTAACCAGTAGTGTGAAGTAGGAAATTCAACTATTTTGGCACTCTAACTCAAAAGTGTTATAAAAGTTTAAGAATGTCTTGAAGTTAAGACTTGGTGATTGAGACCGCACGTCGTATCCTAAAATTTATTTAGAAGCAAGTTGAGCAATGCTCAAAAAAAATTGTGAGACACATCCAAAATTACATATATCACAACATGCATTTGAATCCTTAAATATATTTTATTATGTACTTATTAAGACTAGAAATACTTGTTGTTGCAAATATCAAGTGGAATTTTCAATGCACCATGAACTATTATGCTATATTTGTTCTATTTTAAATACTAATATAATGTTACAATACTGTGGTGTGATTCATCTTCCAAAATCATTGAGAAGCTTGCTAGATCAATTTTTATGTCCTAGAGATGATGGTTGTTTTTTCTAATATAGAAATGATTCCTTTAATGATAAGCTCTCACAATGTGGTGGATTTTTGAAGTTTGTTGAATATTTTCACGGGGGCAACAATTATGGATTTGGAATGAAAATTGTTCAAAAAGATATATGAGATGGTCAAATATACTTTGAAGAGTGGAGGTGAAGGTTCCAGATGTGACTTGGTTACAAAAGAATGCAGTGTTGATGATTTTGTTTTAGATTTCAAGGAAAAAAAATTCTACAAGTATGGAAGGCATAGTCATAGGTCTTAGTGGTTGGATCAGCAATTCGTGATGTGTAAGTATTCTTTCCCAATTAACACTCTTTTTTTTATATACAATTCCTTAGCATTGTGATCTTCCTCTTTTTATACAATTCAATCTCTTCATTTGTGAGCTTCCTCTTCTATTTATGCTTTCGACGACTATTACTCCCCATGTTGAGACCAAAAAGGTGATGCAAAACCTTTGATAGTCAAGAAAATTCCAACAAAAAGGGTGGAATTTTAATTTTAATTTTTGTCTTCCACAGCTCTAATCCCGTAAAATTCTCTCCAAAAAAATGGCTCTCGGATTGAGGGACCCAAAGAATAATTATTTGGTTTTGGATGTCACTTACACCAGTCGGATATCCAATTTATCTTACTCAAATTTTTCTTTCCATTTAAAATTTCAACATTTAAACAGTTTTGAACTTTTTCATTTCCATTCTATTTTAAATTTTTATTTTAGTTTTTAATTATTGTTATAGATTTTATTTTTTATCATATTAATATTATATTAATATTCTGATATTAGTATTAATATTATAATAATTAAACCAAGGAGAGAGAGAGAGAGAGAGAGAGAGAGAGAGAGAGGCTCTCTCTCTCTCTCTCTCTCTCTCTCTCCTAGGTATTATTATTATTATAATATAAATAATAATAAATATAATACTAATATGATACTATTGTACAATAGTAATATAAATAATAATATAGAACTAATTTATATAATACAATACTAATATTACTAAATATCATACTAATATTAATATAATATGATACTACTATTATACAATATTAATATAAATAATAATAATATAATAGTAATGCTATTATCATAGCATTAATATAATATTAATATTATAAAAAAATAAAAAAATCTATAACAATAATTAAAAACTAAAATCAAAATTCAAAATATCATTGAAATGAAAAATCTTTAAATTTCAAATGGAAAGCAGAATTTTGGTGGGACATATTGGATATCCAATATTCTTTCAGATATTCGATTAGCCTTGGTATTTGCCTCGCGTTTTGGCTTTGCAATGCCAAACGTGGATGGTCAACCCAAAAAATGTGTTTAGCATATTTCCTCTGATCTCTAGAATTTGAGCATGTAGCTAACGACATTTTTTCACCTGAAATTGATGAAAAAAGGGTTTCTTCAAGAGAATATCAGCTTTCCATCAATATAATTGTTGTCAAATTTAGAGTACAGTAAGTAATTATTACTTATTTTCTAATTGAGTTACCTCTAAAGTCCTGATTGAAAGATTGATTGAAAAACAACTATAACTTTCAAATGGTTTGACCTTTTTGAAATCTAAAACATGCGTCAAATTCTATGCTTCGCCTACTATAAGAATTTTTTTTTTGAATTTTGTAAATTTTAGAATTAGTTAAGGTGGTCAGCCATGAGAGTTTATTTATTTTGAAAATTTTGAAGTAGAAAATTCATAATTAATTATTTAGTTACGAAAACAGTACACAAAAATGTGCCTCACATTCGAGAATGAGTCTACTACTTATATATAGAATCTTGTGAAAATATATCATCATTTGATTGTGATTAAGGTGGTTAGACATATACATACTTTTTATCTTTTTTCTTGAAATTTTCGTACTACTACATTGAAATCTAAAATTTTCAACAATTAGAAATTATTTTTTATTGAGAAAAAGGGCTAGTAGTTTAGAAACTACATTCAATTTCCTATGGATTCTATACTTACAACTTTTTCACATAAGGTTTATAAGATGTTCAACTTTTTACGTCAAGTTGACTAACCCTAACTTTTAGATTTTTCATTGCCACTTAAAGCCATAGCTTGGTATACCATGATCCTAGACATACCCAACCACAAAGATGTATCAGCTAATGGGGAGCATGTTTTGGTATTTAGATAGTTATTTGGTATTGTTAGTGTTTCCATCAATGCTAAAGGATGAGATTGTTGGCATAACTTAGTATTTTTTGATGGACTGTGTACCTGTTGTGTTGATATATGTTTAAGAGGTTGGATCCAGAGATGTAGCAAGAATTGGTGTGTGCAACATAATAAAAGATAAAATGATGTCTCTAGATGACGTATCTATGACTGCACAAGTTTATCTTATGTATTGTGTTAGTTATGATTGATTAAAGGTTGATAGGTTAACAGGAAGAACATGATGTATCATAGGAAGAATGACTTGATGATTATGTCAACTAGGTTTAGTTTTAGGTGTTGTAGTCATGATATGTTTATCTGGACTATGTAATATTGGTTTTGTTACGACCGCATCATGATTTGATGTCTGGAATACAATGTTTCAAATGACAGAAGGTTGTTTAACAAAGAGTTAAAGAATTTCTTAAGAACAGATAGTCAGATCTTTGACCGGTGATGATGCACCATGATGCAATAAGTGATTATGTGTTCCAAGCATCGTGGTGATATTGTTGATTAACGAGGATTAATGAGTTGGTATTTTCTATAATCATTAATCTTTTTTCTTGGAGGTATACCATGATCCTAGACATACCCAACCACAAAGATGTATCAGCTAATGGGGAGCAAGTTTTGGTATTTAGATAGTTATTTGGTATTGTTAGTGTTTCCATCAATGTCAAAGGATGAGATTGTTGGCATAACTTAGTATTTTTTGATGGACTGTGTACCTGTTGTGTTGATGTATGTTTAAGAGGTTGGATCCAGATATGTAGCAAGAATTGGTGTGTGCAATCATAATAAAAGATAAAATGATGTCTCTAGATGACGTATCTATGATTGCACAAGTTTATCTTATGTATTGTGTTAGTTATGATTGATTAAAGGTTGATAGGTTAACAGGAAGAACATGATGTATCATAGGAAGAATGACTTGATGATTATGTCAACTAGGTTTAGTTTCAGGTGTTGTAATCATGATATGTTTATCTGGACTATGTAATAGTGGTTTTGTTATGACCGCATCATGATTTGATGTCTGGAATACAATGTTTCAAATGACAGAAGGTTGTTTAACAAAGAGTTAAAGAATTTATTAAGAACAGATAGTCAGGTCTTTGACCTGTGATAATGCACCATGATGCAATAAGTGATTATGTGTTCCAAGCATCGTGGTGATATTGTTGATTAATGAGGATTGATGAGTTGGCATTTTCTATGATCATTAATCTTTTTTCTTGGAGGTTTTGCAAGAACATTGGAAAGTATGTGTTGTTTGAATTTTCTTTGTCAAATCGATGTACGATGGATTTGAAGGCCGATCTGAGTTTGTTACAAAGTGCTCATTGAGCGGGAAATATTGTAAAATGTTTTGTAAGGCAGTTAATTACCCTAATGAACTTGTAATGTATAAATATGTAAAATTATGAAATGTACAAGTGTAGTTCGTGGATGCTAAACTGTCATCAATAGAAGATAAATGAGAGAAGATTGTCTATATGTGAAGTAGAGACTGAGGTTGAACTAGGTTTGTATTAGCAAAGTGTGCTACTTTCTCATATCATTTACTTATTGATTCCTAACAACTTCATCAATCTAAATCCCTTAAATGGGTAGATTCGAACATGCTTGAATTGTAAATCCTTTAACCAGGTGATTCTTTAATTAGGGTTTGAAATCCTTTAATTAGGTTACTCATAACATGGTAAAGCTTCTAACAGTGCTAGAGGTAAATCCATTGACCAGGTGACTCCTAATAGGGTCTTGCTCTTAACCATACATTTTGTAAATCTTTTAACATGGCTAAGTTATTAACCAAATGTACTTCAGAAGAGTATAAATTTTGGTGGGTGCCATCCCCACATGTTATTTTTCCCAGTTGGGTTTCCATGAGAAAATTTTTCTATCATTGTATTGCATGATTGTGGATGCTTATTCTTATTGCTTAGTTTTTCATGCAATGAATGTTCATTGATGCAAGTGGTTGAATAGATAATGAAAAGTTTGAATTGTTAGATTACTGATTTACCCCCCTCTTAGTAATCTTGGATCTCATAATACTAACAAATTTAGCAACATGATAATATAGAGAAAAGAAAGACTACACATGAAGACAATAAGAAATCATAGATCCACAAAAAAGATGCTCAAGAAGACACCTCCAAACTAAAATCCAACATAAAACAAGTTAAGCTAGACTAGGGTTAGAGAGAAAGGAAAGAGGAAAATTAATGGACATGATCGAAGAATACTTATCAAGGATGCACATTATGGTCACATAAGTCCTAGAATTTTCAATGGAGAAACACATGCTCTGATACCATATGTAATACCCCGCCGAGGAACCCTCGCACAACCAAAAATTACTCAACAAAACTTACAGAATATTTTTTTTTAAAAAATAACAATAAACACATTAAATAATGTATCACATTATAATTTCATTTGTTAAATCGTCTAAACAGAAATTAAGAAGATATCTTATTTATGCGCTATGATCACCATGTCCAATGACTAAAAATGTACATATGCCTACCCAACTCGATGCAAAACATTAGATACAAAATCATAAATAAACTTGTCATCATTTTTTTAATAAGTGAGTTATCATTAAGAAGAAATGAATTAAATTTTATTTTAAAATTAAAGACAAACCCTGGGGGCCAAATTTAAGTCTTGCGGGCTCATCCTTGATAGCCTTTCCTATGTTCACGCTTAGAAAATTTGTAGTTCGACACTTTCAATTAAAAAACATCTTTTTTCAAAATTATGAGGGTGGGTATGCAACCCTTTTAGTGGTTTGATTCCCTAGGCAATTCTTCATTGGCTACCACCCACTTAGGTTAAATAGGGAAGATGTCCTAAACTTACCCAATGACTTGACACTATTTTTGACAACTCAAAATAGAGTTTAGGCCAAGCTATTATAGCATCAACATCATTTCAAGATAAAGGTTATCACTGATTTCAAGTATGATGACTTAAAATTGATTATTCGTTGCAAGACACAACTGTTAGAGTAATAAAGTGATTCCACTTATTAATTAAATCATATTGATTTAATTATTAAGACACTTATTATCTCTCTTTTACTTAAGCTAAACTTTAGGCATTTAATAATTATTTCTTTTTTTAATTATTATTATGCAACCTAGATATTTCCCCTTTAGGGTTTCGGTATCCTTTTATAAGGATTCCCTCTTTGTAAATTATTCAATTCGATGGTTATTAATTAATTGAGGATGTCATTGCATTAAGAGTGTTTCTACATTATTTACACAATATGTTTCCTCTTCCATCGATCTGTGATTTTTGGCCTCCATAGCTTTTTTACTTCTCTCTTTCTATGACAGGTTTGCATGCAGGTGATTCTTGGGAGTTGTGGGTTGATAGTTTTCATCAACTCTAATATGGTATCAGAGCTCTAGATCTTCATGCCCCTGTTCTCTTCATGAGATATTTGGCCTTGTTCTTTAAATCTCTGTTTTTGAGAGGTTTTTGTCTCAGATTTTAATGGTTTTTGGGAGTATTTTTTGTTTGGAGCATTTTGAGAAAAAAATGACATCTGAATTGTGTCCGGAATACCCCCAAAACCCCTATTTTCATATAAGGCACATCTTATTTGGACACAGATGAAATCTGGGCCCTCTTTTTTGCTTGCATGACCTTGGCACTTTTTTTTAGGCAAAAATCCACCTCGGTTTCCATGCCACTGATGTCAGTGGCCACAGGCCCCAAGATTTTTAAATATTTTTTTAAAAATAAATTTTATTTTTTTTTTGTGTTTTTTTAATATAAAAAAAAAGCATGTGTTTTTTTTATGTTTTTTTTCTTTAAAAAAAAAGCATAATGTTTTTTTATTGTTTTTTTTTCATTTAAAAAAAATAAGAATATTTTTTATCTACCATTTTGGTGGGAAATCTGGAGGCAGTAATTTTTTTGGAGGAATCGTCTATTTAGCAGGGCTCTGCCATTTTTGGTTGAGGTTTCATGAGGTTCACCTCTGTTTTGACCTCCCGGTGGTTTTTAGCTCATATCTGGAGCAAACGGAGGCCAATTTTCAACTTCCTTATATCGCCGGAAATCTCTTTCTGACACGGACATCTTTTTGGAGGATAGATTTTCTGATTTTTTCATCTTGCAGGTTTTTTTTCCTGTCAAATTCAGGGTTCTATTTTGCACTCCAGGAGCCATATCTTGCTCATCTGGACTCCTTTTTTTGACTTCCACATGAGGTCAGAAAGTTGCTTCTGTTCTCTTTCTTATTCTGTGGGTCTCAGACCTAGATTCTACTCCATGTATCTATGTATTCATTTTTTTTCTTTATGGCATTCTGGTAGATATCTTGGATGTTTCAGGTCCTGGGATCATTTCCTTCTCTGAACATTGTATACACCTTTTTCTATAGCTTTCTTTTGTAAACACACTGAAATAAAGTGCCTCCAGTTGCATATCTAGGATCTTGTACACCTTGTGCTTGTTTGTACTCGTACTCAATTATAAAGTGCCATGGGGGGGTTATGATATTTTGCCTTTTGCGCTCATCCACCTTTGTCAAGTGAGTATCCCTTCCGCGACATTAGCCTCATGATGTGTGTCTAGAAGATCATTTCTTCTACTTTGACACTACCCTTTATCCTGTGCTTGTACCTTCTTCTGCACTATTGGTGTTCCTGATTCTTCTTCTTACAGTTGTTTTTTGGCATTGCATTTCAGTGTTCCTGTCAGACCTCTCCATGCTCAGCATTATGGGGTGGTATCTCTTGCTGGTTCTAATGCTTCCTTGGTTCGATGGAGTGATCTATGTATTTAGTATTTGTTCCTATGTACTAGGCGGATGCAGTGGTTGGTACCTATATGCATTTCGGTGAGATGGATCATTTACCATATAGACACTCTTCTTTCATTCCTATTTTGGAGGCATTCTTCCATCTTCGATTGATCATCTCTTCAGGCTTTGTTTAAAGTCTTCTCTACCTGATCATGTTCTATTACAGCGGAGGTTCCAGTAGTTATTTTTTGACAGTGTTTGCAGCTTCATGCTTTAGAGGTGTTCTACATGTTCTTTCTCTGTTCCTATTTTCTGGGACTTTCTCTAGTTTGGAGGCTTCTTCAGTCCTTCACTAGGCTTCATCTCTTTTTGGAGTAGGGTTTTTCCAATGTGGTTTTCTTTATTTCTCCTCTTTACAGAGATTTTTTGTATTGGTTACCTCATCAGGCCTTGTTGTCGGGACCCATTTTCCTGCTTTCAGTAGCTATTTCTAGGTTTTAGCTTCTCCCTAAGTTTATCTTAAGGGGGGGTGTTAGAGTAATAAAGTGATTCCACTTATTAATTAAATCATATTGATTTAATTATTAAGACACTTATCATCTCTCTTTTACTTAAGCTAAACTTTAGGCATTTAATAATTAATTCTTTTATTAATTATTATTATGTAACTTAGATATTTCCCCTTTAGGGTTTTCCTTTTAGGGTTTCGGTATCCTTTTATAAGGACTCCCTATTTGTAAATTATTCAATTTGATGGTTATTAATTAATTGAGGATATAATTGCATTAAGAGTGTTTCTACATTGTTTGCACAATATGTTTCCTCTTCCATTGATCTGTGATTTTTGGCCTCCATAGCTTTTTGCTTCTCTCTTTTTGTGACAGGTTTGCGTGCAGGTGATTCTTGGGAGCTGTGGGTTGATAGTTTTCATCAACTCCAATAAAAACTAGGTGTATGAACATCATTTTATAGAGACTTATCGAAAAGGGAAGATAATCTAATTTACCAAGATGTTGATAACTTAAGAATACCATTATCAATTCACAGGCTCTATAATAACAAGGTCTATAGTAAAAACAAGAACCAAATGACCCTAGAGTGGCTAAGCAATGCCAAATATCATACTAATATTAATATAATATGATACTACTATTATACAATATTAATATAAATAATAATATAACACTAATGCTATTATCATAGTATTAATATATATTAATATTATAAAAAAAAACAAAAAATCTATAACAATAATTAAAAACTAAAATCAAAATTGAAAATATCATTGAAATGAAAATGTTGAAATTTCAAATGGAAAGCAGAATTTTGGTGGGACATATCGGATATTTGATAATATCAGATATTTGAAAATATCGGATATCCAATATTCTTTTAGATATCCAATTAGCCTTGGTATTTGCCTCAGGTTTTGGCTTTGCAATGCCAAAAGTGGATGGTCAACCCAAAAAATGTGTTTAGCGTATTTGCTCTGATCTCCAGAATTTGACCATGTAGCTAACGACATTTTTTCACCTGAAATTGATGAAAAAAGGGTTTCTTCAAGAGAATACCAGCTTTACATCAATATAATTGTTGTCAAATTTTGAGTACAGTAAGTAATTATTACATATTTTCTAATTGAGTTACCTCTAAAGTCCTGATTGAAAGACTGATTGAAAAACAACTATAAATTTCAAATGGTTTAACCTTTTTGAAATGTAAAACATGCGTCACATTCTACGCTTCGCCTACTATAAGAATTTTTTTTTTGAATTTTATAAATTTTTGAATTAGTTAAGGTGGTCAGCCATGAGAGTTTATTTATTTTGAAAATGTTGAAGTAGAAAATTCATAATTAATTATTTAGTTAGGAAAACAGTACACAAAAATATGCCTCACATTCAAGCATGAGTCTACTACTTATATATAGAATCTTGTGAAAATATATCATCATTTGGTTGTGATTAAGGTGGTCAGACATATACGTACTTTTTATCTTTTTTCTTGAAATTTTTGTACTACTACATTGAAATCTAAAATTTTCAACAATTAGAAATTATTTTTCATTGAGAAAAAGGGCTAGTAGTTTAGGAACTAAATTCAATTTCCTATAGATTCTATACTTACAACTTTTTCACATAAGGTTGATAAAATGTTCAACTTTTTACGTCAAGTTGACTAACCCTAACTTTCAGATTTTTCATTGCCACTTAAAGCCATAGCTTGGTATACCATGATCCTAGACATACCCAACCACAAAGATGTATCAGCTAATGGAGAGCATGTTTTGGTATTTAGATAGTTATTTGGTATTGTTGGTGTTTCCATCAATGCCAAAGGACGAGATTGTTTGCAAAACTGATGAAGAGATAAGTTGAGATATTATGGTATGTGTTTAATGTAGGTCTAATGATAGGTTGATCAGTTATGAGATTGTCATTGATGTTAACTTAGTATTTTTTGATTGACTGTGTACCTGTTATGTTGCTGTATGTTTAAGAGGTTGGATCCAGAGATGTAGCAAGAATTGGTGTGTGCAATCATAACAAAAGATTAAATGATGTCTCTAGATGACATATCTATGACAGCACAAGTTTATCTTATGTATTGTGTTAGTTATGATTGATTAAAGGTTGATAGGTTAACAGGAAGAACATGATGTATCATAGGAAGAATGACTTGACGATTATGTCAACTAGGTTTAGTTTCAGGTGTTGTAGTCATGATAAGTTTATCTGGACTATGTAATAGTGGTTTTGTCACGACCATATCATGATTTGATGTCTAGAATACAATGTTTCAAATGACAGAAGGTTGTTTAACAAAGAGTTAAAGAATTTCTTAAGAACAAATAGTCAGATCTTTGACCGGTGATGATGCACTGTGATGTAATAAGTGATTATGTGCTCCAAGGATCGTGGTGATATTATTGATTAACGAGGATTGATGAGTTGGCATTTTCTATGATCATTAATCTTTTTTCTTGGAGGTTATGCAAGAACATTGGAAAGTATGTGTTGTTTGAATTTTCATTGTCAAATCGATGTACGATGGATTTGAAGGTCGACCTGAGTTTGTTAGAAAGTGCTCATTGAGCGGGAAATATTGTAAAATGTTTTGTAAGGCAGATAATTACCCTAATGAACTTGTAATGTATAAATATGTAAAATGATGAAATGTACAAGTGTAGTTCGTGGATGCTGAGCT
>MU225124.1:232587-244091 GCA_018584345.1 Thuja plicata
GAGGCCCAAGGTCCACCTGTAAATGTTATTTCAAGTAAGGAGGAGATTAAATTTGGAAATTTGAATATAATTTTGACTATGAGAATGAAAATGTGGAGATTCAAAATGAAAATGTAGAGATTGGGAATGAAAATTTGGTGATTGATAATGAAAATATAGAGATTGGAAATGAAAATATAGAGATTGGGAATAAAAATGTAGAGATTGGTCATGAAAATTCTGCACAAGATAATCAATTTCGGATTGGCATAAAAAATAATATTCATGAACCAAATGAATGTTATACATCTCCAAATTGCATGAGAAATAAAGTTCCTTATGTTGAAAAAGAAAAAACTTCAAATTCAAGACCTTCAAAAACACCTAAATGGTTACTTGAAATCAATCAGAATATTATGAGCAATTTTGAAGGCAAGAGATCAGTAAAAACCATTTGGTTGTGGGCTTTGAGGCTTTTTGACAAATTTTTTAGCAAGAAGACACTGAACAAGAAATGTCAACTTTTTAAACAATTTCTAAAGATGCAAAAGATTGACCTATTCTAGAAAAATTGAATTTTCGTGTCAAAAAGAAAATGGAGAGAAATGCTATTATTGTGAGAAATATGTTTAGTGCTCTCAATTCTATTTGGAAGAATAGAAAGGAAAAAGATAAGAGAGCCACTTGGAAGGTTATTACAACCTACTTAGTAAGTCATCATTTGAGAAAGGATTTCTTTATGAGATAATATTTTCTCGATTTATACATAAATTGTAAAAATTTGGATAGAGCACTTGAAAGAAGAGTAAGACTTGATCATCCTCATCAAAATGATATATGGGCTTATGGTGGGAGGATTCTATGTTTTGATAAGAAGCTAACCAGTAGTGTGAAGTAGGAAATTCAACTATTTTGGCACTCTAACTCAAAAGTGTTATAAAAGTTTAAGAATGTCTTGAAGTTAAGACTTGGTGATTGAGACCGCACGTCGTATCCTAAAATTTATTTAGAAGCAAGTTGAGCAATGCTCAAAAAAAATTGTGAGACACATCCAAAATTACATATATCACAACATGCATTTGAATCCTTAAATATATTTTATTATGTACTTATTAAGACTAGAAATACTTGTTGTTGCAAATATCAAGTGGAATTTTCAATGCACCATGAACTATTATGCTATATTTGTTCTATTTTAAATACTAATATAATGTTACAATACTGTGGTGTGATTCATCTTCCAAAATCATTGAGAAGCTTGCTAGATCAATTTTTATGTCCTAGAGATGATGGTTGTTTTTTCTAATATAGAAATGATTCCTTTAATGATAAGCTCTCACAATGTGGTGGATTTTTGAAGTTTGTTGAATATTTTCACGGGGGCAACAATTATGGATTTGGAATGAAAATTGTTCAAAAAGATATATGAGATGGTCAAATATACTTTGAAGAGTGGAGGTGAAGGTTCCAGATGTGACTTGGTTACAAAAGAATGCAGTGTTGATGATTTTGTTTTAGATTTCAAGGAAAAAAAATTCTACAAGTATGGAAGGCATAGTCATAGGTCTTAGTGGTTGGATCAGCAATTCGTGATGTGTAAGTATTCTTTCCCAATTAACACTCTTTTTTTTATATACAATTCCTTAGCATTGTGATCTTCCTCTTTTTATACAATTCAATCTCTTCATTTGTGAGCTTCCTCTTCTATTTATGCTTTCGACGACTATTACTCCCCATGTTGAGACCAAAAAGGTGATGCAAAACCTTTGATAGTCAAGAAAATTCCAACAAAAAGGGTGGAATTTTAATTTTAATTTTTGTCTTCCACAGCTCTAATCCCGTAAAATTCTCTCCAAAAAAATGGCTCTCGGATTGAGGGACCCAAAGAATAATTATTTGGTTTTGGATGTCACTTACACCAGTCGGATATCCAATTTATCTTACTCAAATTTTTCTTTCCATTTAAAATTTCAACATTTAAACAGTTTTGAACTTTTTCATTTCCATTCTATTTTAAATTTTTATTTTAGTTTTTAATTATTGTTATAGATTTTATTTTTTATCATATTAATATTATATTAATATTCTGATATTAGTATTAATATTATAATAATTAAACCAAGGAGAGAGAGAGAGAGAGAGAGAGAGAGAGAGAGAGGCTCTCTCTCTCTCTCTCTCTCTCTCTCTCCTAGGTATTATTATTATTATAATATAAATAATAATAAATATAATACTAATATGATACTATTGTACAATAGTAATATAAATAATAATATAGAACTAATTTATATAATACAATACTAATATTACTAAATATCGTACTAATATTAATATAATATGATACTACTATTATACAATATTAATATAAATAATAATAATATAATAGTAATGCTATTATCATAGCATTAATATAATATTAATATTATAAAAAAAATAAAAAAATCTATAACAATAATTAAAAACTAAAATCAAAATTGAAAATATCATTGAAATGAAAATGTTGAAATTTCAAATGGAAAGAAGAATTTTGGTGGGACATATTGGATATCCAATATTCTTTCAGATATCCGATTAGCCTTGGTATTTGCCTCGGGTTTTGGCTTTGCAATGCCAAACGTGGATGGTCAACCCAAAAAATGTGTTTAGCATATTTCCTCTGATCTCCAGAATTTGAGCATGTAGCTAACGACATTTTTTCACCTGAAATTGATGAAAAAAGGGTTTCTTCAAGAGAATATCAGCTTTCCATCAATATAATTGTTGTCAAATTTTGAGTACAGTAAGTAATTATTACTTATTTTCTAATTGACTTACCTCTAAAGTCCTGATTGAAAAACAACTATAACTTTCAAATGGTTTAACCTTTTTGAAATCTATAACATGCGTCAAATTCTATGCTTCGCCTACTATAATAATTTTTTTTTGAATTTTGTAAATTTTAGAATTAGTTAAGGTGGTCAGCCATGAGAGTTTATTTATTTTGAAAATGTTGAAGTAGAAAATTCATAATTAATTATTTAGTTAGGAAAACAGTACACAAAAATGTGCCTCACATTCGAGAATGAGTCTACTACTTATATATAGAATCTTGTGAAAATATATCATTTGATTGTGATTAAGGTAGTCAGACATATACGTACTTTTTATCTTTTTTCTTGAAATTTTCGTACTACTACATTGAAATCTAAAATTTTCAACAATTAGAAATTATTTTTTATTGAGAAAAACGGCTAGTAGTTTAGAAACTACATTCAATTTCCTATGGATTCTATACTTACAACTTTTTCACATAAGGTTGATAAGATGTTCAACTTTTTACGTCATGTTGACTAACCCTAACTTTCAGATTTTTCATTGCCACTTAAAGCCATAGCTTGGTATACCATGATCCTAGACATACCCAACCACAAAGATGTATCAGCTAATGGGGAGCATGTTTAGGTGTTTAGATAGTTATTTGGTATTGTTAGTGTTTCCATCAATGCCAAAGGACGAGATTGTTGGCATAACTTAGTATTTTTTGATGGACTGTGTACCTGTTGTGTTGATGTATGTTTAAGAGGTTGGATCTAGAGATGTAGCAAGAATTGGTGTGTGCAATCATAATAAAAGATAACATGATGTCTCTA
Organism: Thuja plicata; assembly: GCA_018584345.1. Lineage (NCBI taxonomy): Eukaryota > Viridiplantae > Streptophyta > Pinopsida > Cupressales > Cupressaceae > Thuja > Thuja plicata. The sequence continues at coordinate 236,196 of MU225124.1, forward strand.
GATGACGTATCTATGACTACACAAGTTTATCTTATGTATTGTGTTAGTTATGATTGATTAAAGGTTGATAGGTTAACAGGAAGAACATGATGTATCATAGGAAGAATGACTTGATGATTATGTCAACTAGGTTTAGTTTCAGGTGTTGTAGTCATGATATTTTTATCTAGACTATATAATAGTGGTTTTGTTACGACCACATCATGATTTGATGTCTAGAATACAATGTTTCAAATGACAGAAGGTTGTTTAACAAAGAGTTAAAGAATTTCTTTAGAACAGATAGTCATATCTTTGACCGGTGATGATGCACCATGATGCAATAAGTGATTATGTGTTCCAAGCATCATGGTGATATTGTTGATTAACGAGGATTGATGAGTTGGCATTTTCTATGATCATTAATCTTTTTTCTTGGAGGTATACCATGATCCTGGACATACCCAACCACAAATATGTATTAGCTAATGGGGAGCATGTTTTGGTATTTAGATAGTTATTTGGTATTGTTAGTGTTTCCATCAACGCCAAAGGACGAGATTGTTGGCATAACTTAGTATTTTTTTATGGACTGTGTACCTGTTCTATTGATGTATGTTTAAGAGTTTGGATCCAGAGATGTAGCAAGAATTGGTGTGTGCAATCATAATAAAAGATAAAATGATGTCTCTAGATGACGTATCTATGACTGCACAAGTTTATGTTATGTATTGTGTTAGTTATGATTGATTAAAGGTTGATAGGTTAGAGGAAGAACATGATGTATCATAGGAAGAATGACTTGATGATTATGTCAACTAGGTTTAGTTTCAGGTGTTGTAGTCATGATATGTTTATCTGGACTATGTAATAGTGGTTTTGTTATGACCGCATCATGATTTGATGTTTGGAATACAATGTTTCAAATGACACTAGGTTGTTTAACAAAGAGTTAAAGAATTTCTTAAGAGCAGATAGTCAGATCTTTGACCGGTGATGATGGACCATGATGCAATAAGTGATTATGTGTTCCAAGCATCGTGGTGATATTGTTGATTAATGAGGATTGATGAGTTGGCATTTTCTACGATCATTAATCTTTTTTCTTGGAGGTTTTACAAGAACATTGGAAAGTATGTGTTGTTTGAATTTTCTTTGTCAAATTGATGTACGATGGATTTGAAGGCCGACCTGAGTTTTTTAGAAAGTTCTCATTGAGCGGGAAATATTGTAAAATGTTTTGTAAGGCAGTTAATTACCCTAATGAACTTGTAATGTATAAATATGTAAAATGATGAAATGTACAAGTGTAGTTCGTGGATGCTAAACTGTGATCAATAGAAGATAAATGAGAGAAGGTTGTCTATATGTGAAGTAGAGACTGAGCTTGAACTAGGTTTGTATTAGAAAAGAGTGCTACTTTCTCATATCATTTGCTTATTGATTCCTAACAACTTCATCAATCTAAATCCCTTAAATGGGTATATTCTAACATGCCTGAATTGTAAATCCTTTAACCAGGTGATTCTTTAATTAGGGTTTGAAATCCTTTAATTAGGTTACTCCTAACATGGTAAAGCTTCTAACAGTGCTAGAGGTAAATCCATTGACCAGGTGACTCCTAACAGGGTCTTGCTCTTAACCATACATTTTATAAATATTTTAACATGGCTAAGTTATTAACCAAATGTACTTTAGAAGAGTATAAATTTTGGTGGGTGCCATCCCCACATGTTATTTTTCCCAGTTGGGTTTCCATGAGAAAAATTTTCTATCATTGTGTTGCATGATTGTGGATGCTTATTCTTATTGCTTAGTTTTTCATGCAATGAATGTTCATTGATGCAAGTGGTTGAATAGATAATGAAAAGTTTGAATTGTTAGATTACTGATTCACCCCCCTCTTAGTAATCTTGGATCTCATAATACTAACAAATTTAGCAACATGATAATGTAGGGAAAAGAAAGACTACGCATGAAGACAATAGGAAATCATAGATCCACAAAAAAGATGCTCAAGAAGACACCTCGAAACTAAAATCCAACATAAAACAAGTTAAGCTAGACTAGGGTTAGAGAGAAAGGAAAGAGGAAGATTAATGGACATGATCGAAGATTACTTATCAAGGATGCACATTATGGTCACATAAGTCCTAGAATTTTCAATGGAGAAACACATTCTCTGATACCATATGTAATACCCCGCCGAGGAACCCTCGCACAATAAAAAAATACTCAACAAAACTTACAGAATATTTTTTTTTAAAAATAACAATAAACACATTAAATAATGTATCACATTATAATTTCATTTGTTAAATCATCTAAATAGAAATTAAGAAGATAAATATTATATTTATTGTCATGCTCAATGAACAAAAAATATCATTGGATACTTGAATATCGCTATCTTATTTATGCACTGTGATCACCATGTCCAATGACTAAAAATGTACATATGCCTACCCAACTCGATGCAAAACATTAGATACAAAATCATAAATAAACCTGTCATCATTTTTTTTGTAAGTGAGTTATCATTAAGAAGAAATGAATTAAATTTTATTTTTAAATTAAAGACAAACCCTGGGGGCCAAATTGAAGTCTTGCAGGCTCATCCTTGATAGCCTTTCCTATGTTCACACTTAGAAAATTTGTAGTTCGACACTTTCAATTAAAAAACATCTATTTTCAAAATTATGAGGGTGGGTATGCAACCCTTTTAGTGGTTTGATTCCCTAGGCAATTCTTCATTGGCTACCACCCACTTAGGTTAAATAGGGAAGATGTCCTAAACTTACCCAATGACTTGACACTATTTTCGACAACTCAAAATAGAGTTTAGGCCATGCTATTATAGCATCAACGTCATTTCAAGATAAAGGTTATCACTGATTTCAAGTATGATGACTTAAAGTTGATTATTCGTTGCGAGACACAACTATTAGAGTAATAAAGTGATTCCACTTATTAATTAAATCATATTGATTTAATTATTAAGACATTTATTACCTCTCTTTTACTTAAGCTAAACTTTAGGCATTTAATAATTATTTCTTTTTCTAATTATTATTATGCAACCTAGATATTTCCCCTTTATGGTTTCGATATAATTTTATAAGGATTCCCTCTTTGTAAATTATTCAATTTGATGGTTATTAATTAATTGAGGATGTCATTGCATTAAGAGTGTTTCTACATTGTTTGCACAATATGTTTCCTTTTCCATCGATCTGTGATTTTTGGCCTCCATAGCTTTTTTGCTTCTCTCTTTCTATGATAGTTTTGCATGCAGGTGATTCTTGGGAGTTGTGGGTTGATAGTTTTCATCAACTCCAATATGGTATCAGAGCTCTAGATCTTCATGCCCCTGTTCTCTTCATGAGAGATTTGGCCTTGTTCTTTAAATCTGTGTTTTCGAGAGGTTTTTGTCTCAGATTTTAGTGGTTTTTGGGAGTATTTTTTGTTTGGAATATTTTGAGCAAAAAATGACATCTGGATTGTGTCCAGAATACCCCCAAAACCCCTATTTTCATATAAGGCACATCTTATTTGGACACAGTTGAAATCTGGGCCCTCTTTTTTGCTTGCATGACCTTGGCACTTTTTTTGAGGCAAAAATCCACCTCAGTTTCCGTGCCACTGATGTCAGTGGCCACAGGCCCTAAGATTTTTTAATATTTTTTTAAAAATAAAAAAAAATCTTTTTTTGTGTTTTTTTAATATAAAAAAAAAAGCATGTGTTTTTTTTATGTTTTTTTTCTTTAAAAAAAAAGCATAATGTTTTTTTATTGTTTTTTTTTTTTCATTTAAAAAAATAAGAATATTTTTTATCTACCATTTTGGTGGGAAATCTGGATGCAGTATTTTTTTTGGAGGAATCGTCAGTTTAGCAGGGCTCTGCCATTTTTGGTTGAGGTTTCATGAGGTTCACCTCTGTTTTGACCTCCCGGTGATTTTTTGCTCATATCTGGAGCAAACAGAGGCCAATTTTCAACTACCTTATATCACCGAAAAACTCTTTCTGACATGAACATGTTTTTGGAGGATAGATTTTCTGATTTTTTCATCTTGCATATTTTTTTTCTTGTCAAAGTCAGGATTCTATTTTGCACTCCAGGAGCCATATCTTGCTCATCTGGACTCCTTTTTTGACTTCCACATGAGGTCAGAAAGTTGCTTCTGTTCTCTTTCTTATTCTATGGGTCTCACACCTAGATTCTACTCCATGTATCTATGTATTCATTTTTTTTCTTTATGGTATTCTGGTAGATATCTTGGATGTTTCAGGTCCTGGGATCATTTCCTTCTCTAAACATTGTATACACCTTTTTCTATAGCTTTCTTTTGTAAACGCACTGAAATAAAGTGCCTCCAGTTGCATATCTAGGATCTTGTACACCTTGTGCTTGTTTGTACTTGCACTCAGTTATAAAGTGCCATGGGGGGGTTATGATGTTTTGCCTTTTGTGCTCATTCACCTTTGTCAAGTGAGTGTCCCTTCCATGACATTAGCCTCATGATGTGTGTCTAGAAGATCATTTCTTCTACTTTGACACCGCCCTTTATCCTATGCTTATACCTTCTTCTGCACTATTGGTGTTCCTGATTCTTCTTCTTACAGTTGTTTTTTGGCATTGCATTTCAGTGTTCCTGTCAGACCTCTCCATGCTCAGCATTATGGGGTGGTATCTCTTGTTGGTTCTAATGCTTCCTTGGTTCGATGGAGTGATCTATGTATTCAGTATTTGTTCCTATGTACTAGACAGATGCAGTGGTTGGTACCTATATGCATTTCAGTGAGATGGGTCATTTACCATATAGACACTCTTCTTTCATTCCTATTTTGGAGGCATTCTTCCATCTTCGATTGATCATCTCTTCAGGCTTTGTTTAAAGTCTTCTCTACTTGATCATGTTCTATTACAGCGGAGGTTCCAGCAGTTATTTTTTGACAGTGTTTGCAACTTCATGCTTTAGAGGTGTTCTACATGTTCTTTCTCTGTTCCTATTTTCTGGGACTTTCTCTAGTTTGGAGGCTTCTTCAGTCCTTCACTAGGCTTCATCTCTTTTTGGAGTAGGGTTTTTCCCATGTGGTTTTCTTTATTTCTCCTCTTTACAGAGATTTTTTGTATTGGGTACCTCATCAGGCCTTGTTGTCGGGACCCATTTTCCTGCTTTCAGTAGCTATTTCTAGGTTTTAGCTTCTCCCTAAGTTTATCTTAAGGGAGTTGTTAGAGTAATAAAGTGATTCCACTTATTAATTAAATCATATTGATTTAATTATTAAGACACTTGTTATCTCTCTTTTACTTAAGCTAAACTTTAGGCATTTAATAATTAATTCTTTTATTAATTATTATTATGTAACCTAGATATTTTCCCTTTAGGGTTTCCGTTTTAGGGTTTCGGTATCCTTTTATAAGGATTCCCTCTTTGTAAATTATTCAATTTGATGGTTATTAATTAATTGAGGATATCATTGCATTAAGAGTGTTTCTACATTGTTTGCACAATATGTTTCCTCTTCCATCGATTTGTGTTTTTTGGCCTCCATAGCTTTTTGCTTCTCTCTTTCTGTGACAGGTTTGCGTGCAGGTGATTCTTGGGAGCTATGGGTTGATAGTTTTCATCAACTCCAATAAAAACTAGGCGTATGAACATCATTTTATAGAGACTTATCGAGAAGGGAAGATAATCTAATTTACCAAGATGTTGATAACTTAAGAATACCATTATCAATTCACAGGCTCTATAATAATAAGGTCTATAGTAAAAACAAGAACCAAATGACCCTAGAGTGGCTAAGCAATGCCAAATATCATACTAATATTAATATAATATGATACTACTATTTTACAATATTAATATAAATAATAATATAATACTAATGCTATTATCATAGTATTAATATAATATTAATATAATATTAATATTATAAAAAAAACAAAAAATCTATAACAACAATTAAAAACTAAAATCAAATTGAAAATATCATTGAAATGAAAATGTTGAAATTTCAAATGGAAAGCAGAATTTTGGTGGGACATATTGGATATTTGAAAATATCAGATATTTGAAAATATCGGATATCCAATATTCTTTTAGATATCCAATTAGCCTTGGTATTTGCCTCAGGTTTTGGCTTTGCAATGCCAAACGTGCATGGTCAACCCAAAAAATGGGTTTAGCATATTTCCTCTGATCTCCAGAATTTGAGCATGTAGCTAACGACATTTTTTTGCCTTAAATTGATGAAAAAAGAGTTTCTTCAAGAGAATACCAGCTTTACATCAATATAATTGTTGTCAAATTTTGAGTACAGTAAGTAATTATTACTTATTTTCTAATTGAGTTACCTCTAAAGTCCTCATTGAAAGACTGATTGAAAAACAACTATAACTTTCAAATGGTTTAACCTTTTTGAAATCTAAAACATGCGTCACATTCTATGCTTCGCCTACTATAAGATTTTTTTTTTTGAATTTTGTAAATTTTAGAATTAGTTAAGGTGGTCAGCCGTGAGAGTTTATTTATTTTGAAAACGTTGAAGTAGAAAATTCATAATTAATTATTTAGTAGGAAAATAGTACACAAAAATATGCCTCACATTTGAGCATGAGTCTACTACTTATATATAGAATCTTGTGAAAATATATCATCATTTGATTGTGATTAAGGTGGTCAAACATATACGTACTTTTTATCTTTTTTCTTGAAATTTTCGTACTACTACATTGAAATCTAAAATTTCAACAATTAGAAATTATTTTTCATTGAGAAAAAGGGCTAGTAGTTTAGAAACTAAATTCAATTTCCTATAGATTCTATACTTACAACTTTTTCACATAAGGTTGATAAAATGTTCAACTTTTTATGTCAAGTTGACTAACCCTAGCTTTCAGATTTTTCATTGCCACTTAAAGCCATAGCTTGGTATACCATGATCCTAGACATACCCAACCACAAAGATGTATCAGCTAATGGAGAGCATGTTTTGGTATTTAGATAGTTATTTGGTATTGTTGGTGTTTCCATCAATGCCAAAGGACGAGATTGTTGGCAAAACTGATGAAGAGATAAGTTGAGATATTATGGTATGTGTTTAATGTAGGTTTGATGATAGGTTGATCAGTTATGAGATTGTCATTGATGTTAACTTAGTATTTTTTGATTGACTGTGTACCTGTTATGTTGATGTATGTTTAAGAGGTTGGATCTAGAGATGTAGCAAGAATTGGTGTGTGCAATCATAACAAAATATTAAATGTTGTCTCTAGATGACGTATCTATGACCGCACAAGTTTATCATATGTATTGTGTTAGTTATGATTGATTAAAGGTTGATAGGTTAACAGGAAGAACATGATGTATCATAGGAAGAATGACTTGACGGTTATGTCAACTAGGTTTAGTTTCAGGTGTTGTAGTCATGATAAGTTTATCTGGACTATCTAATAGTGGTTTTGTTATGACCGCATCATGATTTGATGTCTGGAATACAATGTTTCAAATCACAGAAGGTTGTTTAACAAAGAGTGAAAGAATTTCTTAAGAACAGATAGTCAGATCTTTGACCGTTGATGATGCACCGTGATGTAATAAGTGATTATGTGCTCCAAGGATTGTGGTGATATTATTGATTAACGAGGATTGATGAGTTGGCATTTTCTATGATCATTAATCTTTTTTCTTGGAGGTTTTGCAAGAACATTGGAAAGTATGTGTTGTTTGAATTTTCATTGTCAAATCGATGTACGATGGATTTGAAGGTCGACCTGAGTTTGTTTGAAAGTGCTCATTGAGCGGGAAATATTGTAAAATGTTTTGTAAGGCAGATAATTACCCTAATGAACTTGTAATGTATAAATATGTAAAATGATGAAATGTACAAGTGTAGTTCGTGGATGCTGAGCT
>MU225125.1:7959-25075 GCA_018584345.1 Thuja plicata
TGAGGAGTTGCTCACACATGTGGGAGCACTCCATTAGTGCTAAAAAGAGTAGGAATCACACTTTAAGTGTGATTAGTGTGTGTTTAAGTGAGGAAGTAGGTTTATTAAGAGGAATAGGTAGAGTAGGTTTCTAGGTAGGATTAATAGGTTTTATTAAATTTAATCTTGGTTTAGAAGAATATTAGAAATGTGGGGAAATAAATAAATTTAAAATTTATTTAAAAGGGGATTTATGGAGGGTAATTGTATTAAATAAGATTTAATACATTAAAAATGATAGTATTTAAATTAAATTCAAATACTAAAGGAAGTGAATCATATTTAATTAAATAAATTTAATTAAATAGATAGAAGAATATAAAAAATATAATTAATTAAAATTAACTATAATGTTATGGGAATATTAATTAAATTAATATAAGGACAATTTTGGACATCTACAGATCTTATTGGCCATGTATCTTTAAGGATGTCTACACTCATGTCAGGAAGTGTCATACCTGCCAAACTGTGATACATCATAAGCGGAACCCATCTATGCCTTTACAACCGGTCTTTGAAGCTAGACCCTTTTCCCAATGGGCATTTGACTTTATCGGAGAAATCAACCCCAACTCATCTGCCAACCATTGGTACATTCTAATTGCTACTGATTACTACACCCGGTGGTCTGAAGTGATACCTTGTTAGAACAACACGATAGATGTAGTCATAAAATTCCTCGAAGAAAACATTGTCACAAGATTCAGAATGCCCTTTTCTCTAGTATGTGACAATGGTCTGGAATTTACTTTGACACAATTACTTGAATGGACCTATGACAGGAAGATCACTCTGAATTTTTCTAGCAACTATTACCCCCAGGGGAACGATGTTGCCAAGTCGACCAACAAAAATTTGCTTGAATTGATCAAACATCTATTAGAACAAAATCCTCAGGATTGGCACCAAAAGCTGAGATTTGCCCTCTGGGCAGATTGTATTTGAATTAAGGAAGCCCTAGGGATATCGCCATTTCATCTGGTCTATGGCCAGAATCTAGTATTCCTCATTAACCTACAAATCTTAGTTTTACAGTTCATGCAGGAATTTAGTGACCGGGACAACATCATGGAGGTTCAGCTTCTAAATTTGGTGTGAATGGAAGAACAAAGAGATGCAGCCCTTGAACATTTTGCACGTCAAAAAGTGGTAGTGAAATGATGGTTTGACTGAAGAGCCTAGTATAAGGCCTTTCAGATTTTGGACTTGGTCCTCTTGTGGGATAAGGCCCGGGAAAAGAAAGGAAAGCACATTAAATTTCAATGGCTCTAGCTCAGACCATAATTGATCTCAAAAATCTGTGGGGCAAATACCTATCACTTCAATAATCTGACCGGGGAAGCCGTCCCATTTCCCATCAATGGACAGTTTCTCAAGAATTATTTCAAATGAGGTAAGTTCATCCATAATTGTACTATATGTAAATCCTCTCACTTGTAAATATTCCTTCACGGTGCCCTGTTTAGGGTGCCTTGTCTTGTAAATAGTTTTGTTGGCTATCCTTCGGGATTGCCCCTTTTATTTTTGTTTTGTTTGTGGTTTTGTTCTTTCTTTTCTGGGTCTCCAATGTTTTACTCCCCCTTATGTAGACCGGTATGATTCGCATAACATCTAGTCTCCGAGATGGTACCTTTTACATTATGGTGAACTTGGAATCTATTGTTAACATGGTGGAATTGGTTCATGCTCTGGAGTTATTTTGTAAGTTTGGTAACAAGCTATGAGTAATCTTCATCAGATTCATCCCCAGAAGTCTAGAAATCAGTTAACTCAAAATTAAAAGAAACAAGTAATCGAACACACTGAGAGTAGATTGGTCGCACTAGTTTGTTGTCCCAAGTCTGAAAAATACTTAAATTCTGTCCAGGTCTGGAGTTTTCTTCCCTATTTAGAAAATTGAAGAGGTACAGGGTGGTGACAATTTCCCTAGAATTTTAAGGTTCTTTATGTATACCATGTTCTAATGGTTCTCTAGTCTTGTAGGTTGTGGATAAGTTGATCAAAAATGCATGAAGTAATCACCCCTCTTGATAGCCTGGAGCTGCCTACCACTTCCACCCGGGCAGCCACCAAAACAAAGGTTGAGAGGTTGTTAGAAAAGTTACCCATGACCTCCAAATATCCAAAGGAGGGTGCCCTTGTGGGATCAAAGATAGAGTCCAGAGTTTAAGAAATAATGGACATAGGGCCCAGACCTTGGGTGGAAATACAAGGCTTGATTCAAGCCATTTATAGGTTGAAGGCCACCGGAGACAATCTAGCCACTCATATTGTCACCTCCTACATCATTAAGGCAGAAAATTTTCCTTGTTTGGTGCAATCACCAGAATTAATAATCCAACTAGCAACATTGTAAAATGCACCAACTCAGACCATCCTACTTTTGGATCCCCGGCCATTACAGTATCCAGCAAAAATCATCACCTTGGATGCAACAAATTTTGCCTTAGGGCTGGGGATCCCATAATTCAATGGGTCCATTATCTGGAATCGAGTCCAGACATTGTAGGAGTTTGAGGATGCTACCCTTATCTCCCGGCAACATCTCAATAGCCACTGGCTGAAAATCCCAAAGAGGGATTGTAGGAGGATGAAGTTGGAAATTCCCTGTGGGGAGTTCAAAGAACCCATTTAGGTAGGCATTGTATTCTTGTGCAGGATCTTCAGATTGCCCCATGCCCAAGATTTCTCAACATGGATGTACTACTTTCTGTACTGCATCACCAATCACAGTTAGACCTTCAACTGGGTGACCATCATATCCAATCACATGGATAAGTAGCTAAAGAGCGTCGTTCATAATTCCAAGTTTTACATGACATCATATGTGTTATGGGCACTAGCTCAACAAAGACCGGCTTTTCTAGGTTTGGGAATAGTTGGGGAACTTGGCAATGGTAGGGCCAAGTAACACAATGGGATCATTATCCCCAAGCACAATGAGAACTTAGTTTCTCAAATTTATGCCTGGTAAATGGTGCTTTCATTTACGACAACATCCTAATACTTACTCAGGATTCTGGGTACCAATTATTGCAGGCGGCAACGAATTTGGTCAGCACCTATGGCCACTATTTTATTCAATTCCAACACCACACCTACATTTGGGTGACCAGATTCTCCATGAAGCCCAATCTTCTTATCCAGTATTCCGGGGATAAAATTATTCTTTTAGAGTTCTGTTAGTAGATGATGGATCTGCATGCCTTCTTTACATTGAAGAAGGTCAACAACGCCCCACTCCCATTTTCATGTGGGAATTATACATGAAGCCTCACTGCAGCATGAGAGGCTGATAGTGAATTGAAGAACCTAGGGCTAGTGGAATTCCACCATGCCTAAAAGAACTAAAATCCTCTCGGAAAGATTTCCATAGCACTTCCCCAGGCATCCCTGCCACACAAAGCAAACATTTAAGATTTTTGGCGGATTGCCAAGATAGTTTTGACCTCTAGGCCTGACAACATTCACGGATGAGAAAAGGGCTCATGAAGACACTCGACCTTCAAACTTTACTGAAGGGCTTTTCAGATGATGGGCCAATGGAGGACCCATCATACAAGGGATAGGGGCTATATAAGTTAGATCTCCCTCTGGTGGAATAGGCCACCCCTTAAGACTTAACAATTGAAGGGGTATATCACCCCATTTTGGAAGCAAGTCACCATTATTTTGCCCATGTGTGCCACAAGAGCACCTAAAAGAAACCAACGGTAAAAAAGGCCACTCCTCCTGGTGGTGCTAGACCTTCTTCATCCACCGCTACTGCCGGATAGAGCATGAGCAAAGGAAAAGAAAAAGAGGGCACCCTGGTGAAGGTGAATCCCCAAGTTCCCACCCTTTTGATGGCCCAACTACAACAACAAATGGAGTTGGAAAGGTTGGCCAGCCAGCAGATAACCATGTAGATATACTTCGGCCTCCTTATAACTCCAATGGTGTTTGCTCGTCTGGAAAGATCCCTGTCGTTGGCTACGATGATGAGCATACAAACTTTCACTGAGGCGAATTCCACCAGCTTTTTAGATACTGGGGTCCCTTTGATAAGGAAGAAGAAGAAGATGGTGACCCCTACACCAAGCACAACCACAAGTGTCGGTATGTTGGATGTGCCCCCGATGGATGTCAGTTCATACTCTCCTAAATTTGATGACATTTATGACTCCTTGCCCTTGCATAATGACTTTGATGACACTTTCTTGATAGAGGAGCTCATGGACCTCCAACAAGGTATAAGTCATGTGATGGAGGAAGTTTCTACTCAGGATAAGGAAGAGGCCCCCATAAAAAAGGAGATCCCAAAAGAAGAGGATACATCAGAACAAGAGGCCTGGGAGGAAACGCAAATAGGGCCTGAATAGGAGGACACCGGTCCAAGAGACCAAGGATACACCAAGGAAACCTATAGATGAATAATCAATGATTGGAAAACCTAGACCTTTGAGATCAATTGTGCCCCCTTTCATCATTTTCCAGACACCTTTGGTTACTCTGGGTTATCACATGCCCTGGAGCACATTTGGTGAGGTAGTAATGATGGCCACACTATTAAAATTTGGCTATACACCCCACCCACCCCCAAAGGATATTACGGTGGAGGAGAATGTTCTAAAATATGAGGCTAATGAAGCCAAAGAATAGTAGCAGTAGATTGATCAGGAAGCCCTAGACAATGAAAATGCAGAATCAGCTGATGTCAGGAGGGACAAGGAGGTCCTTGAAAATATAGGCTATATTGAGACTAGAGAAAAGGTTCTGGATAGTACAAAAGAAGATGCTAGCATGGTGGAAAATATTGAAGGTTCTAGAGAATAAGAAAAGGAACAAGAACAAGAAAAGGAACAAGAGCAAGAGAGGGAGAAAGAGCCCAAAGATAATGTACATTCTGAAGAATGCACTGCCAGATTTTGAAGGGAATCCTGATGAACAGGTCTTAGCAGTGAAGCCGCCCCAGCCTCCCCAATGGCTGGTAGAATCAAGGAAAATAAAATTCCCGGTGGTAACATCAGGTGCTCCACTCTCATTGGCCAAAATGATGGCCAGAAATGGAGAGGCCCAAAAGCCTAAGAAAGCATGGACAGTCCATACCCTCCAGAATGGTCCAACGGGAAGCATAGTTGTGACTATTGCAACACCCCCACTAGGTGCAGATGTGGCAGCCGTTAGGCCTGAAGACTACACCATAACATAAGTGGCACTGGGGAGGAGAGACAAGCAAGGTGAAATGGACTTGCTAAGGGAGGAAACAACAGAATTAGAAGCCAGATACATCAAGCAGGGCCAGAAGCTAAAGGAGGAAAGAGAGACTAATGCCAATCTCCTTGCGCTTTTGGCAGAACTTACACAGCCTTTAGTTGAGGTCCACCCCAGAACCCCTTCCTGTAGATTCCCGTTTGTGTAGGGTGATGTGGATTATTTACAGATCATGAAGAAGAAGGCATGAGTTGTAGATGGGTGGGCCACCAAGCAAGTAGCCACCATGAGACAATTTATATAGGTGTCCCTCCCAAAACTTTATCAGGTTGACACTCTTCTTAGCCAGGCAAAGGGATCTACTCTTATATGGGAGAAATATTTAGCAAAGTATGAAAAATGGAAGGCCAGGCTGGAAGAAATTAGCAACATTGGAGAAGAAGTCACCATAAAGGCAGGGATTTTGGGAGACGAATCATGTGATTCCCTCTAGGCCCAGTACTCTAGACTTGTCTTCAGGATTGAGGTATGTAAGGAACTAGTTAAGGCCTTGAAAGAGAAAGTGACGGTGGCCTAATACCCTTTGGGCTTGTTTCCAGCATTCATGGCTAGAGTATTGCAAGTCGATCCTTTCACCATCGGAATGTGTACCCCAGTGGACTACATCCTCAGCAAGTTTGATGAATGGATGGAGTCCCTATATCCTCCTACCAGAGATTTTGACCAAGGAAGGTTATCCAGATTGTCTAAGATAATGATCCGGTCACATGACGCTATCAAGATGGTGGATGAATTGTAGAATGGGGCTAGAGACATTGACAAAGCATTGGAGGGTGTTCGCAGTCGGTGGGATAGCATCAGAGACATAGATGAAGAAAGCATAAGCCAAGTGTTAGAGGCTTGGAAAAAATCATAAGGAACAATAAAGTTCTCTAGAGTCTAGAGAATCTTACCAACCATGTGTAGGTTGCATTCTTTATTCTTTGAGGTGCAAGCTTCTAGATCCTAGAATTCTAGATCCCACATTTTTGTATTCTTTAAGTGACCCGTGTCTCGGTTCCCAAGGCCAACCAGACACTTTCAAGGCAGTTAATAAGGGTTCTCAGAAAGTAGGTAACTGCAACAAGGCATGTCGGCTCAACAAGAGAGTTCTGACAGATGATCTTCCCAAGGAGCTACTCCAGCATAACACCTGGCACATCTAAGACTGCGAACCACTCTCCGATTTATGAGGCATGTAGCCTCAATCCCTGGGGGATCAAATTTCATCTTTTCTCCTCTTGGTTCTCTTCTCGAGGCTAATTCTTCCACTCCTCTTTTCTTTTCTTATTCTTCTAACATGTCAGACCTTTTCTATCTTGGGGTCTTTTGTAGCATGACGCAGGTAGTACCAGCCATCGAAAATAGTATTATATTGTAAAGTGTAAAATAAGTTAGGTTATTTTTAGGTCAAGTCTTGTGTATAAATAATAAGTCCAACCTCATTCCAAGGGTCATAAAAATGGATGATTTTGCAGTCCATAGCTAATAGCAATTTCATTTTCTCAGTCCTTAGTTGCAGAGCTCAATGCTCCTTAGTTTCTAAGCTTTGAGTAGTTAAATTCTCCCTTGGAGCCACCATTGTAACACACACCAGTGCTTGTTGGAGATATATTAATGAAGAAGGAAGGGTTATATCAATGATGTTGTTAGCATTCTAATCTCTAGGTTGACGGTATTTTATGCTTTATGTTCTTATGTTCCATTCTCTAATACTTCAAGTAGATTAACGACCTTCTTTTCCTCTGCTATTGATTGAATATGAACTAATGGTTCTGTATTTTATTAGTATTTAGTGTAGCGTGTTAGAGCACTGTCGATGTTTTGAATGTTCAGTATAACTCTAGGTATATGGAATATTTCTAACTCTACAATATCTTTTGAAGTTTATTTGGTAAAGTTAACAAATGCTTGCATGAAACCTCACTCACTTAAATCCCAAAAGAAGATGAGCCAAGATAACTAGCTATCCCCATGAACAAAATAGTTACATTTCCCAACTAAGCTCCCTCACTGTCAAGACCTGACTCTCATGTGCTTGAAGGCCCAGAGAATCTCATTTCCCTGGACAACCTTTATAGGAGAAGCTGGCCGGTACCCCGGTATCTGGTGACAACTTACATCTATTGGCGGACCCAGACACAAAGACCCGTCAAAAGTTTCATCTATTCAAAATCTCAGATCTTTAGGAAATTTTATTGTTACTCTGGATGCATTAATAAGGAAATTAATTTCATTTGAGTTAAGTAACTATGATAATAGCACAAGCCTAAAGTTGAAGTTTTTTTCAATTCATGATTGACTCTTGTACCATCTAGGAAAGGAAAGGAGATGTCTAACAATTCTTTAGAATGTCACTCTAATGATTATGAATCTATCTTGTCTGAAGAAATTGATCGGGGGGATCTAGAATCCTTGATTGCTAGAAGGCTTTCTAGAGGGAAAGGTAAATACAAGGGTAAGTTTCCTTTTAAATGATTTTCTTGTAAAAAAATATTTCATATTCAATTTAGATGCCCTGATAGTGATAGGAAGGAGAAACCAAAAATATTCAAGATAGAAACAAGAAAGTTTGTTTCTTAGCTGAATAAGGTGTTATCGATGAGAAATCTGATGGAAGAGATGAATAAGAAATTGTGTTTGTTGTAGTGAAGGAAGATACTTTAGAAGAAGGTGAGAAAGTTTTATTTACTAACATGAATCATAGTGGTAATTGTATTTTTTGTAGGGGATCCTCTCATCACATGACTGGTGATAAAAGTAAGTTCATAAATTTGGAGGAATGTGATGAAGGCTCGGTAAGGTTTGGGAATGATTCTTCTTGTTTGGTTAAAGGTAAAAGATCCTTTTATTTGAATGATAAAAATATTTTTGATGATTTTTATTTGGTTGATGACTTAAGATATAGTTTGTTAAGTGTTTCTTAGTTAAATAACAAAGGTTTTAGATTAGACTTCAATTGAGGTATGTACAAAATTATTGGCAAAGTCAGAGAACTAATTGCTACCAGTGAAAAAACAAGAGGTCACTTGTTCCATCTTAATTATAATATTAAGATTTTTCTACTAGATAAGGTGTAAGATTGTTGGTTCTGGCATAAGATATTCTTTTAAGTAAATTTTGATAACTTGATTAAAGTAAGTAAGATGAAGTTCGTAAGATTTTTTCCCAACCTAGTGAAACCAAACAATGTAATGTGAAAAGAATGTCAACTTGGAAAGTTAACTAGTTCTAGTTTCATCAGTAAAAATTACTCTTCTAAAAATATCTTATATTTTGTTCATACTAATCTATGGGGTCTTATGAGAACTAGGAGTTACTATGGTGATAGATACTTCATGTTATTTGTTGATGATTTTTCTAGAATAATGTGGGTTATTTTCTTAAAGGAAAAATCTAAAGCTTTTCACGTGTTTAAGATCTATAAAGATAGAGTGGAGAAGGAGACCGGTAAGACTTTGAAATGTATTATATATCAAAAAGGATGTGATATTACTCCTTATTGTGAAGATTGGGAAATTAAGAGATAGATGTCTGCTCTAAGAACACCTCAGTAGAATGGTATTGTTGAAAGAAGAAATAGATCAATCATTGATTGTGCAATGACATTAATGATTCAAAGAGGTGTTTCTCATTACCTTTTGGAGAGAAGTGGTGATAACTATAGTTTACACTTTGAATAGAGTTCAAGTGAATAAAGGTACAAACAAAACTCCCTATGAGTTTTGGTATGGTAGATAACCATGTGTTAATTATTTCAAAATCTTTGGAAGTAGATGATACATTAAAAGAGATGAAAATTCTAGAAAGTTTGATCCAAGAACTGATGATGGGATATTATTAGGATATTCCTCTAAGAGTAAAGCTTACAAGTGCTTGAAAAAAATAACAAATAAGATAGTGGAAAGTGTCAGTCTAAGAATATATGAATTTTCTAAAAAGTATGATGACTCCATAAAGAAGGAACCTGAAGACTATCATGGGTTTGTTTATATATAATTAGTGCATTAGCACACTATAGAAGGACCAATCGAAAGATAGGTCAATGAACTAGAAACAATATAAATAGTAAAATGAAATCCTTGAACTAAACCAGTATTTCCTAAGTATGTAAAGTTGCATAACTCACCTGATCAAATTATTAGAGAAAGAAATGCAGGTGTGTTAACTAGAAGAAAGGAAAGAGAAGGTCCATGATTTTTATCTAAATTTGAGCCCAAAATAGTGAAAGAAGAATTGATAGAAGAAGATTTGGTGAAAGCTATGGAAGAAGAATTGGAATAGATTGAAAGGAATAAAAATTGGACATTAGTGCCTAGACTGATGGAAAAGAATGTGATTGGTATGAAATGGATTTTCAGGCACAAGATGGATGAGACTGGTGAAATGGTAATAAATAAGGCAAGGTTGGTGTGCAAAGGATATACACAAGAGGAATTTATGTAATATGGTGAAAAGTTTACACCTGTGGCTAGACTTGAAGGTGTAAGACTGCTACTTGCTTATGTTGCTTACAAAACATTCAAGGTATATCAAATGGATGTTAAGTCATATTTTCTTAATGGTATTTTGGAAGAAGAGGTATACATTGAACAACCCAAAGGATTTTCTAATTTAGAAGGTAATAGTATTGTGTATATATTATAGAAATATTTTATATGGATTGAAACAAGAACCTAGAGCATGGTATGAGAGGTTGCACTCATATCTGATTCAAATTGGTTTTTTAAGAATAAGTGACAATAATAATGTGTATTTGAAGATAGAGAAAGATGACAGAGTTGAGAAGATATTAGAGATATTTGGTATCGATATGCTAATTGTAGATAATATTATTTTTGGTGGTAATGAAGAGTTGAGAAGATCATTTACAGATGAGATGAGGAAATAATTCGAGATGTCTATGATTGGTGAGATCAAATTCTTCATTGGATTGAAAGTTCAACATATGAAAGATAGTATCTACATTAGTCAGTCCAAGTATGTAAGAGAAATACTAAAGAATTTTGGAATAGATGACTCAAAACTAGTTGGTACCCCTATGGTAAATGGTTTCAAATTTTCAAAGGATGATGATTCTAAAGAAGTGGCTGATACACTTTACAAGTCCATGATCAGTAAGCTATAGTATGTTGTACATAGTAGACCATATATAGTAAAGGAAATTGGATTGGAAACTATATTTTCTTCTAATCCTAAGGAATATTATATGGTTGCAATGAAGGGAATCTTTAGATATCTTAACCTGGGACTAAAGATTATAATATTTGGTATGTACGTAAAGGTAATTTTTCTTTGAATGTGTTTACTAATGTTGATTGGGAAACTAATGTTGATGATAAAAAGAGCACAAGTGGTGGTGAATTTTTTATTGGAGAAAGACATGTATCATAGACAAGAAAGAAGCATAATTATATATTAGAGTCAACAACTCAAGCTAAGTATGTTGTTGTTGTAAGATATTGTACTCAGATAGTGTAGGTTAAGAAGATTCTAGAAGGAATACAGGAGAAGGTAATTAAACTAGTGGTTATCTATTGTGACAATACAAGTGATATTAACATTTCTAAAAACCCAGTGATACACTCTAAGACTAAGAAAAAATATATAAAATATCATTTTCTTAGAGAATAGGTATAGGAAAAGGAAGTGAGGTTGGCATATGTGCCAAATAAGGAGAAATTTGTTGATATCCTTACTAATACATTGTCTAGGGATAATTTTGAGTACCTAAGAGGTAGGTTAGGGATTATTCCCCTACATTATCTAAATTAGAAGAAGATGCATTTGCATCAGTCCAATTGTATTCATTGAATATTCTTATTTTTGGATTGATACTATGAGGCTACTCCTTAGGAGGAGCAGTCTGTGAAGTAATGTTCTATGGTTAGTCAAGTATTTCAGAGGTGATATCAGGTGTATTTGGCACCTTTGGAAGTGGTTTCCAAGGGAGAGAAGATGTATGTTAAGGAGGAGAAGATATATGTTCAGTATAGGAGATGTGAAGATGTTTGAGTGAAGTCTAGTGAAAGGGAGAGTAAATGTAGAACAAGTGAAAGATAAAAGTGGAAATTTTTTGATGTTGATGTATTCTATTGATGAAGAGAGTGTTTCCATCATTGGTGTTTCCATAAATTCCAAAGGGAGATATTATTGGCATATCTGATGTAATGATGGTAAATGTTTTCTTTGTGAAGACATAGTTAATTGATAACAAGATGATCAAATATTATATTTTCATTGATGTCAAATATTGGCATTGTGTTACTAGTATGTTGTCAACAATATTTGTGATGAATTATGTGTTTTACTGGTTTCTTTCTTTAGGGGAGACCTAATTATATCTCTAGATGTCAAATGGATGATCGTTACTGCTGAAGTAAGTTTATGTGAGAGTTGTAGTCAAATGAAGTATAACAGTACAACTACTAGAACAATTGATGACATGTAATAGATGATTTGAATGTCTTTTAAAATACATGATGTATCTTATGGAATAGTCATAGGATATGGTGATCAACATTTATTATATGTTGTATTTTCAATCGCAACTACTTTGAGTGATCAGTGAACAAAAAAAATGTTATTCAATAGGTTAAGTTTTTATGTTCTAGAGCTATTGCTGGACGATATTATATCGGTTATTGGTATCGATATGGGAGTGGTTAAGAATGAATTATTTATGATTATTATTCATGATTAGAGGTGATGATCTAGCATCACATTGATCAATGTTATCATGTGGAGAATATTCACGAGGAATTTCAATTATAGTCATAATGTGTTTGACTCTTTGGCTCAATTTCATACGTAAATCATAGTATAGGTCGACACAGTCTTTGGAAATATGTTGTGTATTTAATTTTGATGTTTGTATCATTTTATTTGAGTGGAATTCTTTGTGATTTCATTTTAGGGTTTAATCAAGGCTATGGGCATAATAGTTCATTAAATAATGATTGAATTTCAATGCAAAGTGTGTTGATCATGTGTATTGTGAAAGTGTGGTGTAAAGTTAATGTTCTAATCAAGCTAGGGAAGAGTTAAGTATGCTCAAAAGAGTTTTTATGCTTCATTGTATTTGATCAAGTTAAGGTAGTACTATTTTTCATATCATTGTTGTTGTTGTTCCCTAATAGTTACAGCAGTTGAAATCCCCTAATAGGGTATATCCTAACATATCTTTATTCTAAATCCTCTAAGAAGGTGACACATTAGCCTATGTTTTTAAGTATCCTAAGAAGGATAATTTTAACAAGGTAAATGTTCTAAAAAGCCTAAGCTAAATCCCTTAACCAAGTATACCCTAACAGTGTTTTTGTAAACTCCTAACAGGGTTAAGACCCTCACAGGATGTACTTCAAAAGAGTACATTATCATTGTGGCTACTAATCCCCACCATGGGTTTTTCCTTATTTGGGTTTCCAAAAGATAAATTTGTGTGTCAAATTATTGGATGATCTTGGATCCTTAATTTTTTCATTTACTTATATTAAGGTTAATCTTGTGAATGGTTATTTAATTTTAAGTGGTTGTAAAGTTGGTTGATTTGGTAGATTACCAATTCACACCCTCTCAATAATCTGATCTTGGGTGTATCAATATTAGGATCCCAAAGAAAAACCATTAGTATAGTTACCTTTGGAAAAATATGGACTAGGATACACCATGTTGTGCATGTGTATTTGGGAACCTATTGAAAAAGACACAAACACTCAATAAGTCATTGCATTAGTTCAGAACGGTTAGACAAGCATGTAAAACCACTTAATATTGACCTATTGCCTACTAACTAGGAAGAGTGTGATTGGTAACATATTAGCCCTCAGAATATGCTACGATCAGTGATGAATACAACCTAGCATGAAGGATTTTTAGATTAAAACAAGCTAAAAAGATGAAAAACAAGCATTCTAGCTCTAAGCATGTGAATATTAACAATGAAAAAGCATGGAATAAAAAGTGAAATATGATTCTAAGAGTAATCCAACAGCATAACAATGTATTTTTGATCTAATGTGAAGGCTCATTTACTCTCAAAAATGGCTTCTATTTATAGAATAATGAGAGAGAGAGAGGGGGGACAAGATGAATTAATGAGTGAAGGGGCTCATTAATGGTGGTGTAAGAGCCATTAATGCCCAAGGCATTAATAAGGCATGGGAGAGACATAGGCTTAAGGCATGTTCATTAATAAGGCATTAATGAAAGCCTTAAAAAAGCAAGGTAGAGTGTAAGAGGATGACTTGAGAAAGTGGACCTTAAGAAAGTCCAACTTGAGAAAGTGGACTTTCTCAAGTGGGTTGAGTTGCTAAGCATTTCTTAATAGAATGTGACAACATTAGGAAGTGGGTTAGGGTAGAATTTAGGATTAAGATTAGATTAGCAAGGGTGAATGGTTTGAGAAGGGTTAGAACCCAGGGTAGAAGTGGTTGAGATAGGTTAGGTTGGGGTTTAGAGGAATATTAATAAATGAAATAAACTTATTTAATTCATTTGGAAATATAGGAATTAATTATTTAAACAATGAAATTGCTTTTTAATAATTAGGGGACTATAGCCATTTTATTTAAATTAAATAGGCTAGGCGAAAGGGTTATTTTGCAAGTGGGTAATTGATTTTGGGATTTATTTAATTCCTTTATGATTAAATACTATAGCCATGTTTGATTTTGATTTGATTTGATTGGTCAAAATTTATTTGAATTATATGGCTATAATAGTTAATATAAATCAATGATAAAAATCACCAAGGACATTAAATTGATTTGAAGAATTATGTCAAGCAGTAATAGGGTCATTTGGACATAATCGAGGGTATGATCACACTTAGGGAAAATAGGGTCCATAGTTGGAACATACCAAATTTAGGTGGTTATTTTTGCCCCTCTTTGAATTGATGTGCGAGTAGTGCACTGATTCAAAGAAAGTTTTTGATTTTGACTTCAAAAAGATTGAGAATCCCGTTCTTGGTTGTCAAATGAAATGTTGATAAGATCAGTCCCACACTTGATCGAACAAAACTAATAGAATTGATTTTGAACTTGGTTGTCATCCAAAGATCAATAAAAGATTTTAAAAATACCAATTCTAAAGTTGGTTGTCATCCAAAAATTGATAATACTAATTCTGAACTTGGTTGTTGTCCAAAAGCCAGTATGAAGATTCCAGGAGCTTTAAAAATCTTCTAAAATGAGGAAACATAATATATCCAGCTTATGAAAACCAAAGCTTTCTATCTAACAGTTCTGACTTTAGTCAAGAAAACTATTATGCCCCTAGTTTGTTTGATAATGAAGTCATTTTGATGTTGTTTCAAGCAAAAATTTATTTGATGATAGTGTGATCATGCCCCCTTGGGATTGAAATCGAAGAAAAAGAATAAAATCCCTTAGTTCAAAAGATGTATTACTTGCAGGAAGTAGTTAGGGAAAAAAAGAATGGAGTAGAAGAAGTGAAGGAGTGGGGGGTGTGTTTAAGAGTAAACACACAAGTACCAAGTTAATCACATTGAAAATATGAGTTCAATTTTGTTCCCAATAGATCAAAGATTTTGGGAAGCATGGGTATTAGTAATAAACTTGGATTCTTGGAAGAAGATAGAAAGCATTTTTGAGCTCAAAATTCCTTATGTTGTTATTTCTGTTATAAATGCACCATGAACGCTCTAAATGCAGCTATATGTAGACTCTTAGGAATTTATCACTGATTAGCAAATATTGCAATATTTTTATCATCATTGGGCAGTTTTGGAATGGATACCATCTGATAGTACAACCATCACTAATACCCATTGATATTATGAAAGTATGAATACTATGTTTTATTGAAATGTCAGAAATAGACTTAGGCATCAAGGCATAGAATCTAGGATAAAAGTAGTCACCTTCCTTTTAATATACCAGATTCTGAGTAAGGCAAGATATTGGACCCGCAATGACCTTGAAAATTCATATCCTTGGGTACATTATGATTCGTATACCTTAGTGATAATCTAGATCAGAAAATAGACAAGGAAATTGTGTCAAACTCACCGTAGTTTACACATAAGAAAGATCAAGATATATGCGGCTATCCACCCATAGTGGTAGCTCTTACCATAAACATCCAAGTTAGGTGAAATTTATAGGATCATATGAAATAATCACCATATGAAAGAATTCAAGAAAAAATTATGCCCCCTATCCTTGCGACTCTTTGTCTTTGCGCAGACGTCATTGAGAAACTAAGAAGACATAATAAATTATCAATTGAGAATCAATCAAATAAAATTTATAATTACTTAGATGCCCCTAGTTGAAAACATCATCAGGACATAAAAGAATCATAATCAAACTATTAGCAAACTGTGTGTTAATTAGTACCTTTTTCATCCATATGTCAAACACAGTAAAAGATTCATCAATCAGAAAGTGATAATATAAGCAATATGGTGTTCCATGTTTGTGCCTTGGTAGGATAATCCATGCATGTTTGCAATCCTGTATAGTCTTGTGGAAATGCTGTGAATGTAAATGTCATGTCCCATGTTTTGAAAAGACACCATTGTTGTTGGGAAGTGATATTATTTTTCATGTGTCAAGAAACATTGTGTCCATGAGGCAAACTAGCCTAGAGAAACCTAGCAACCGTAACTGACTATGCCAACAAAGATGCCCCTAGTGCAGAATGACCTATTCCTAGGACAAAAAGATAGACAAATCCCAAGCGAGGATAAGATAGTCATTTAGGAAGATGAAGTTAGCGTATGAGAACAGGAAAAATAATGAAGCCCTAGTATCAGTAGTGCATTGATAGATGGAGCGCAGACACAAGTGACACCTAATTGCCAGGTTTTCACCACTTGGCAAGATTCTTTTTTTATTTCTTTTTGCTACCAAGATGCCTGTTTTACCAGGTGCTCATCAAGGAACTTTTTCTTCTTTTTCAAATTTTTTGCTATTTTTTCTTTTTTCTTTAAAATGTTTTTGTAGTATCAAGGCGCCTATTTACCAGGTTTTCACCAAGGATACCCATTTTGTAGGACTTTTTCCAATGTTTTTGGATTTCGTCAAGATCAATTTTCTGAATGTTTTTGGTATTTTGCCAGAACTTTTTGCTGTACAGGCTCTGCTAGCCAAAAATTAAGTGTAGAACCGCTTCAAATGTAGAGTGTTAATAGGATCTGGAAGAATTTCTCCCTCAGGTGTTGCTAATTGGTAAGCTCTAGTCCTGAAAGTAGTAGTGATAACATATGGTCCCAGCCAGTTAGGTTCAAACTTTCCTTTCTACTCTCTGTTAGGTTGGTTCTTAGGATTTTCTTTTAGGACAAGGTCTCCCACCTCAAACTTGCATGGTTTGACCTTCTTGTTGTAACCTTTGGACATCCTTTCTTGGTACACTTTGAGGTGATCAAATGCTTGTTGCCTACGCTCATCTAGTAGGTCCATAGAATTTACCCTATCTATGCGGTATTGTTCATCAGTAACCAGTCCTTGTAAAGATATCTACAAAGATGAGATTTCAACCTCAATAGGTAATACTGCTTCAGTGCCATAGACTAGAGAATATGGCATGGCTCCAGTTGGTGTTTAGATGCTTGTTCTGTAGGTCCATAGTGCCGAATTTAGTTGTAGATGCCAGTCTCTACCAGACTTGCTTACAGTTCTATGTAGAATTTTGAGAATGTTTTTGTTTGATGCCTCATCCTGTCCATTACCTTGAGGATAATAGACCGAGGAGCAATGTTGAGTGATATGGAACTATTCATAGAGGTCATCAATGTCTTGATTTTTAAATTGGCCCCCATTGTCTATCACAATTGAAGAGGGTATCCCATATCTACAAATAATGTAGTTCAGAA
>MU225125.1:60002-99535 GCA_018584345.1 Thuja plicata
CCTATTCCCTCTTTCCTAGGTTCCCTACCCACCGAAATGTCTCACTCCTCATCTCATCTTACTCTCCATGACTGAATCAGATCAGTCATGCACATTTCTCACTCTATCTCCTTTCCCTACAAGTTCCATAGCCGGACCATCTAGCTTGCCTAGGACTTGTTTCCAACTCTGACTAGTCTCTCCTCAGTTCCAGACACCAACACAAAACAAGAATAAAAATACATGATGGGTACCTTTTGATAGTCACATCCCATAAGCCTGATCATGAGAGTCAAAAGGTATCCATTAAACTGAAATGAACTCAGAATACTACTCTACTAAAGTAATATGGATGTCAATATTAAACTCTTGGATCATGTTGATCCATCTGCATCTCTTCCCTGAGACCTCTTGTTGAACTAAAATGTCTTTCATAGCAGCGCTCGACACATAAGAAACTATGGTTGCTCCTACCAAATAACATCTGAATGCTTTTACAACTTTGACCAAAGCATAGGCCCATTTCTCCATAATATCATATTTGAGCTCTTCTACCTACCGTGACTTACTAAAAAAATAAATAGGCTTCTCATAGCCTTCTAAATTCTTCTGCAATAGTACTGTAGCAATAGTATTATAAGAACCAAAGGAGAAAATCTGAAGTGTCTTGGTATAATCAGGTTTTCTCAAAATAGGGGCATCTTTAATAGCATTCTTGATATCTGAGAAAGCCCTACATGATTCTTGAGTCCATTCCACTTTCGATCCTTTCTTCATCATCATTGAGATTGGAAAACTAGTCTTTGCAAAATTAGTATCAAACCTCCTCAAAAAGTTCACTTGTCCAAAGAAAGAATGAATGCCCTTGACATTTTTGGGTTGAGGGACTTTATCAATTGCACTTACCCTTTCAAGGTCAATTCTAACTCCATCTTTAGAGACAATGTGTCCTAAAATATTTCCCTCTTTCACCCCAAAAACACACTTCTTTAGGTTAAAGGAAACTCCATACTTTAGGGCTCTTACAAAGATCTTTTCAAGATGATCAAAGTCTTAATATTTTTTTAATGAGTAAGCAGTAAGATCTTATTGATAGCCTACCAAAAATGTGTTTATAAAATCTACAAATGCCACATCCATGGCTCTTTGAAAATTAGCTCCAACATTTGTCAAACCAAAGGGCATCCTAACATACACATAATTTCCCCAAGGTATAGTGAATGCAGTCTTGAACTACTCAGATTCCTTGACCTTGACCTGATTATATCCTAAAAATCAATACAACATAGACATCATCTCAAACCCTGTGACTGTTTGCAGCATTGATTCCATTTTGGGAAATCCATAATTCTCCTTCAAATAATTAACATTTAGATTTCTAAAGTCTACACATAATCTGATATCTCCATTTTTCTTTCTTACTGGTACCAAATTGGATACCGAGGTTGAATGCCTTATTGGTTCTATGATTCCAGCATCCCTCATTCTTGTAGCTTGGGTGCTAGAGTGGGATTAACAAGTCTTAACTTATGTCTGAAAGGCTTAGTTCATTCTTTTAATGGAATCTCATGCTGAAATAAATCATCCTTATATGTCTATAAATCATCATAAGACCATGGAAAAACATGTCTATATTTCCTAAGAATATTTACAAGTGAATTTATAAGCTTAGGGGACAACTTCTTCCCAATATATACCCTTTTAGGAGTTTGATTGGTTCCCAAATTTATCTCCTCCAAGTCTTCATGTTTGTTGATCATGCTTTCTAATAAAGACATGTCTTGGTTATCAAAGGCTCTCTCAAGTAAAACCAAACCTTTGGGTACCTTATTTGACTTTAATTGGAGAATTTCCCTTCCAAGAATATTATCTTTCCCATCTATGGTCTCCACAAAACAATTAAAGTCCATCTCTTTATCACCAAAGTTTGATTCACAAGGTAGGAATCTCAAAATATCCATGTCATGATCAAAGAACTGCCAGCTTTCAACATTGTTTGGAATGGATGGTCTAGATTGAATATTTATACTAGAAATTCTTGCAAAAATTAATATCTTCAAGCCTCAAAGCAATATTAGCCAGCAAATCTGTCATCTTGTTCTGACTTCTATCCATCCATTTAATGCCAAATGCATCAAAGTTTTCAATTTCATCCCAAACAACATTCCTATATTGTTTTAGCCTTTGATTCTTTGAAGCATACCTAGATCTTATTTGAGAGACCACTAACTTAGAGTCCCCAATGAACCTAATACATCTAATCTTGTGTCTTGCAACTAATCTGAGTCCTATTAGCAAAGCCTTATATTCTGCAATATTATTAGTACAAGTCAATAACAGATAAAATGAGAACTTGTATGTTTTACCACTGGGAGCTATTAGTAGGAGTCCTGCACCAGCTCCTTCTTTTGAGTTTTCACCATCAAAGTACATTGTCCACAAATCAGTTTTATTTGTAAGATTATCTTTTTCCTCTTATATCAACATATGTTTGACAACCCTCTCAAATTTACTATCTTTCACTTGAAAATATCCTACAATGTCAGTATCCAAGAAATAATTCATTGCTTCATCTTCACTCTCCTCAGTCATGTGAGGAGTCCTGACTTCTCTAGATACCTTGACATTCTTACCAGCTATGTAAAAATTTTCAAAGGACAAATCAGACTGGATAATTCCTCCCATTGAGGCACTCCATTTCCTAGAAATCAACATTCCATATTGAGGTGGTATGTCAACTACTAGAACACTCATTGTAAGTATCTTTTCTGGAAATGAAGCAAGTGTATAAGGCAAAGACTTAATAGTACCTATAATAGAAAATTCTCTTGAATCCATTTCTTGACATCTCCCATGAGGAGTATCTACTTGCAACCCCATTGATTTCATTATTTATGTAGGCATGACTGTATTTGATGCTCCTGAATCAATTATACAATTCTTGAGCATCTTACCATTAATAATTAATGTTAAGACAAATGGATCCATAACTCCTAAAGGAGGAGTGACATGATTAGTATTTAGGAATATTTGAGGGATCTTAGAAACAATTTCATCTGATTCTTTTCCCTTTGTATCAAGCTTCTCCTTACTGTTATTTTTCTTCTCATCCATTTCTAATTTTAAAGCTCTTGTGGTAGAAACACTATTCACCCATGTCAAAGATGTCTCCTTGTGTTCAGGAATCCTCATCATTTCTAAAAGTGGAACCCTGACTATGATCTTTGAAATCAATTGTCCCATGTCAACACAAGTATACTTGATATCACAATGTCTTTCTTGGTAATAGCAATACTCTTATCCTCATTTTGAGTAGCCAAACTAGGCTCAAACCCTTTAGCATCTCTTGGAATAGAAGAGGCATTCATCTCTAGTGGATTTAATTTAATTTTATGGACAATAATTGGATTGCTTAGTTTATCCTTTGTTCCTACCTTTATCTTTTTCATATTCTATGTAGTTGTTTCTTTCTCTAGTGTCAACTTAGGGTTTTATTTTGTATTTGTAATAAACATACTAGATGGTGTACCATCTGGAGTACCAATTGTCATATTTCTTAGATTATACTTACTCTATACTTAAGCAGCCAAGTTTTCTATAATTCTAGCCCTTTCTACATCTGAAGGTCTTGTGGCCATAAAAGGCTCTTGTTCTCTTGCAACATCACACCTTATTTAATCAATGTCTACTTCATTTTCATCAGATGAAAGCACATTTTTAGCTTCAACTTGATCATCAAACTCCTCTTCACATGATGAAGACAACTCCTTACTTTGACCTTGGTCATTAGACTCTTCACTTTTGAAATATGCAGAAGCCATTGCATTCCCAACATCATCATATAATTCATCTTCATCTTCCTTTTCTTGTTGGGTCTGACTTGGATACATCTTCAAAGAAACAAAACAACTGGTAGGGTTGTGTGGGGATTCACCATCATCACACCAATAATTCTCACTACTCATGTTAGCTGAATTTATCTGAATAGGACCAGGAGTATCTTTATTTGGCTTATTTGTGCTTTGTGGAATAATGGGCTTACCATCCTTCCATTGGGTATTATATGGGTAGTTCTGCATCCTAGGCTACTGACTAAAATGATTGTAGGATTTCCTACTGTTATTTTTATTTCTAGGATTCTTACTCTCTCCTGGCTTTAGGTCTTTTATTTGATAGAATATTTTTCATATTAACATCTTCCTTAGGCTTAGCATTTTAAGGTTTATCCAACTCCTTTCTTGTATACTTCCAATCATCTCTTCTACCCAATTTCCCAGATACCCTCCTATTTGTTTCTATATTGATAGATGTTTTATAAGAATCTCTTATATTCCTTGGATTTTTGTCTCTTAGGAGGTATCTCATATTAGAATAAAATGCATTAAGATAAGTAGCTAGACAAACCTTGTCATCAAGTCTCATAACTTGGAAAAGTTTATGCGTAGCTCTCTGAAATCTTATGTTGAATTTGTCAAAATATTCATTTTGATTCTTTTTATTTAGTTGAATTCATTGAACATTAATCCTTCATTGGTATTATCACCATAGTTCTCTTTAAATCAATCAATTAATTCATCCATTGACCCTACAAAATTATAGGTTAACCCTCTAAACCAATCCCTAGCATCCTTTACTAAGGACTGAACAAAAGGTTTCATTAATACATCCTCATGCATAACTTCATAATCATCCATCATATTAGAAAAAATTAAGTGTTCTTCACATGTGATTACATTCTTCCCAGCAAATCTAGGAAGCTTATCTCTAATAACACTTGGAGCCTCATTAGGGTAACCATGAATATTATGAAAAGAAAATTGCTGGTACCTTTCTGCATGAGTTGACTTTCCTTGAGATGTAGTGTTTTCTTGAGAAGTAGATGCTTTAGTATTTGATTTTGTAGTTGTTTCAACACCAAGATGAACAAGCCTTGTTCTTTGTCTAAGAAAATCATCCTTCTTCTCAACTTCTTTAGCTATGATCTCCTTTTCAACTCAAGCCCTTTCAATATCCATGTCCAGTATAGACATCTGATCTACTGGGACCTTGAAACATTTGGGTTCGTTTATTGTAACCCCTTTCATTCCTTGTTTTACCTTGTCTTTAGGGCCTTGATGATTAATCACTTGAATGACATGTTCCTCTTCAAAATTATAAGGCTTTTCAACATAATTCATTTCCTCTAACTCTAACAGTTTCCTGATTCTCTGTTCAAGGAAAACTTGATCCTCTGTCAATGGGCCCTTGGTCTACTGGTGAAGTTGAATGGCTCACAACGAGCCCACCAGGGATCAAGTCTTGCCGAGTGCAAGGCTCCGAAACCATAAGGGATGAGGCTGGGATCGTGCCCCAGGCAAATTTGGCAGCGTGGATGCTCCTCAGTCCTTGGCTCTAAGCCGAAGAGGTTTCAGGCACGTGTGGGCCCGTATCAGGTTCCTAAAACGTCTATGGTGGCCTTCGCTGGTTGGTAGCTCGCAGGCTTCATGCCTCGCTGGGTTGCCTCGCAGGTCTGAATCCTCCAACAACAAAAAAAAAAAAACTTGATCCTCTTTGATCTCATTTTCCCTTTTCTTTTCTATTTTTTTTTTATAGTTACTTGCTCTTGGATTCTTGTTTCTACTTTAGCAAGTTTAGCAACCATACTGTCACGATCTGGAAGAGTAGAAACAAATTCTTCTTCCTCTCTTTCATCAAGAGAACTATAATATTCATAAGTACCTAGTCTCTCATCTACAACTTCCTCATATTATCATGTATTTCCTTCATAACTATAGTGGACTGGTCTTTCTTTGCTAATGTATTCCCTTTCTCTTTCATCTTGAGGGGTATCTCTTTCTCTTCTAATCTGATCATACTTGGATGTAGTTTGGAAATCATTTCCCAACCTCTCTTTAGGATGTCTTTTTGACCAAGACTTGGTACCTCTGTAACTCATATTGGAAAGTGTGTGACATAAAAAACTTTAATAATCAGCACTATTGCAGAGAAAACCTCAGAGTCTCCACCCAAAAGTAGTTGGGATCACAACACTAACAAAAATGAATAACCCACAAATAGAGAAATCACAAGATAAAATAATGAGAAAGGTGAGTCTTGAGTAACTCTATGCTTCCAATGATCAACTTCAATGGTCAGTTATGGAAATTCTTTGCACTCTCCCCAAAAGATTCACCATCTTGTTGGTGTTTGAAAATGTTTATGCAATATAAAGCCACCAATATTCCTTGAGACTGAATTTTAGGAGTGGTTAGCTCAAAGTATGGAAGCTCTGCAAGGTAACTGG
Source organism: Thuja plicata (assembly GCA_018584345.1). Classification (NCBI taxonomy): domain Eukaryota; kingdom Viridiplantae; phylum Streptophyta; class Pinopsida; order Cupressales; family Cupressaceae; genus Thuja; species Thuja plicata. The sequence goes on from MU225125.1 coordinate 66,265, forward strand.
ACCAACTATAGGGACAAGACTTCCCTCTACACTTCTAGCTCTACAAAACCAAGGTGGGTACACCTAATCCAGACTAAAATCAACTCTTTAAAACACCTTTTACCTCTAGATTTTAAACAACAGATGAATTGTAAGTAAGTACTAAATGTCAACCTAGCATTCATTGACTCTTCACTACCATGTGTGGAATAAGAAGAACAATTGTAACTGTAAAGAACTTGTAAATGAGTTTGATAAAATTTTAGGGACAAGACATAACCAAACCATTCAAATATGTACCTCAACAGAAATACTAATTCTAGATTAGTGCCTTATCCATTGGGATAAATCTTAAATACAATACTAAAACTGAAACACCTTACTGACAAAGATTCAAATCCATGAATATAAGAATTCTCAAAATCACACACTATAAGATCATCTAATAGATATCCAAATATAATCAATTTAATTTCCAAAGGAATTAGTTTGGCCTAAAATAAAATACCTAAGGAACACGCATAGGCATAAGAAAGACTTATACAATAAGTTAGAAAACTTACAACTCAGTGAATAACACAAAGGAGAGACTTAATTTAGGAAAAACATATATTAAGTATGATGAAACTGGCTCCCTATTTAGTATGACAAGGAGATATGCAATATGAAAATATGTCAAAGATGAAATAACTTTCAATTCTATCTTGACACAATCTGAAATTATATTTTCTATATCCTAGCCTAGAAACAAAATATAAGCCTAACGCTCTTCAATATTTCTCCTAATTCTCTAGCCCCTCTAAATCATATTTAAAATCCATTTTATAACAATAGGAATGCAACAAGCATCTAACCATTGAGGGTTAGGGTTACCACTATTCAATACAAATATTCAATTTTGAAAACAAGTTAAAACCCTAAAACAATATGATCAGAAAGCCCAATTGCATCACTTCACACATAAACATGCTAAGCACTATCAAATCTCCATCCAAACATCACTCTAAAAGTGTGGACATATGAACCAAAAGATTAGATCACAACATTAATGGTGCGCTGAGATAAAACATCTATCAACTTGCATGAAAACCCTATAGTAAAGATTTAAAAGTTTGAATTTCTATTCAAACGGTCAGAGGTTGCACCAAAAAAGACATCAAAGATGAAGATTTCAACTTTATCAGTTTTTAAAACACAACCGTTGATATGGTTTAGTCATTTGGGAAATAAGTGAAAAATAAATTTACTTAACCACGGTCAATTCCTATTGACCACCACATGGTACCCCTCCATTGGAACTCCGAAACACCTATCCCTTAGCCCCTACACATAGGCCCCACACATCCTACCATTGACCTAGACACGTGTCAAGCATTTTTCTACCGTACGATGCATATCTTCCTTGCATATTTATTTCACGCAATGGAAAAACACCGTTGGATCATGATCTACCTTCATCGCTCCTTTTATTCGCTGCCATGTGTCACCCTCTTATCTAATCCACCTAACCAATCTCACTAGAATTATCTTGTCTTTTGTGCCACATGGAGCCACTTCATTTGCTGGATCCTCTACCACATGTTCATCCAAGCTTGCACCACCACCTATTAACCAGCCACATGTCACACCCACACCATTATTTAATCCGACTAGACCTATCATGACTCAGACTGCACCATCACGCCCTGCCACTATATGTCAATCATCAACCATGCCACCTAAGCTTTCTCTGACACGGGTCCACCAAAACATCCTTTATGTTCACCACTTGACCTCCCACATCACCATCCCTCTGCTAAACTGTCTACCAAAAGGCATGTGCCTTTTAGGAACCTAACTATTTAGTTCTAGGATATAAAAATATTGAAGTTCTTCAATGCACAACCAATGTGGGATAAAATACTTAGGGCATTTTTAAACAAAAAATGAAACATTGAAACTCCGTGACTAAAACAATCTGGTCAGAAACCCCAATTGCATCACTTCACACATAAATACGCTTAGCACTATCATATCTCCATCCAAAAAATCTCTACAAGTGTGGACATAGGACCCAATGTTGGAATACTCCCAAGGATAACTGAGAGAGGGGGTTGAATAAGTTATCAGTCAATTTAATTGTTTTCTCTTTCTTAAATGTAATTGATGTAAAGTAAATGCACATTTAGATAACACAATAGAGTACTCAACAATTTTTCTTACAGGGAAACCAAATAGGTAAAACCCCACTGGGAATTAGCACCCACAAATAACTGCACTAGTTTATAATGATCCCTGTTAGAAGATCTTACAACCCTATTAGGAGTTGATCTTTACAATGCAAGAAATACAAAGACCTAGTTAAAGGTCAGACCCTGTTAGGAGTCTTTTACAAATAACCCTATTAAGGGTGACGACTCACTGTCAAATAGCACACTACTAAGAAAGTGAAAGCTGCAACCTTTAGTAGAATAGATATACACTATATCTAGTAAATGAATTGTTTAAGTAGACCTGATATCTTGATCAATTCCAATGAATTGCAATCAACTTATGTTTCTTCACATAGATCTTCAACTTATTCTTCCTGACTTTCTTCTCTTTTCTTTCTTTTCTTTTTCACTTCATTTTCTACACTTAGCGAACATATCTGAACTGTTATGTGTATCTTCACCAAGGATAAGGTCATGAAGGTATCTGGAAACACTTCATCAAATTTCTTGTTGACTCAACCAAGCACGCAATCAAGATTAGGACCGCGCAACTCAAAGTGAATAGACATGACGCTTCAAAATGTTGGCTCCACCAAATTAAATCTAACATCCATATTCTGTTGAAACATGATTAGCGCCTTTGGATAATTATCTTTAACTTATAAATAAACATGAATACAAACACGCATATCTTGAAGATAGGCGCAACTCAAGAGACATTGTATTTACGTCGGCTCTTATCAGATAAACTCCAAAAATTGTAACTGCCATAACTGATTAATTATAACTCAACAGTAACTACATATCTGACTCGATGTGAATGCACATAGCAACTAGAACATGTATACACTGTGGAAATAAACATGCATAGCTCCAAAACATCTTTACTGATAATTGCATATAGGATACCTGTTGTATATCATATGTTGTCATCAATGACAAACATACAAATAACTATTTGCATAGAGGCAAATCTCCAACAATCTCCCCCTTTGACATTGATGGAAACATATTATATCATCAACTCAATGTGTCATCCTTCTTTTTACAATCTTCTCAATATCCTCATGAAAGGTTCCTCTTCACTTCTACTGCTCTCCTGATTGTATACTCCCCCAAAGTATACACTCCCCCTTACTATATACTCATGTTTTGATATCAATGGAAAAGGGTTCCAAACACCATTAAGCTCAGGTACTACTCTAGAAGTAGAGTAGTCAACCATTCATAAGTCACCAAGGACTAATGTTCTTGCTGTAAATTCTAATCAGACTCAGGAAAGGGAATTACTCCCAGCTTCTCTCTGAGATACGCAAAGGTATATTTTGATAGAGGCTTTGTAAAAATATCTGCTAGTTGTTCTTTAGTGCTCACATAATCCAACTTAACTTCTTTGCCTGCAACCTTTTCTCTTAGGAAGTGGTATTTTATCTCAATGTATTTTTTCTTTGCATGCATCATAGGGTTTTTCAACATATTGATAGTGTTAGTGTTATCACGGTGAATAACAATGGGATAATCAATCTGAATACCAAAGTCTTTAATCATCTATTTGATCCAAACCATTGTGGAACAATTTAGCACTGTTGCAACATACTCAGCTTCTGCTATTGACTGAGAGATACAATTCTACTTTTTACTTGTCCAAGTGACCAACCTATCTCCAAGAAATACTGCTCCTCCGGATGTGCTCTTTCTGTCATCCACACAACCTGCCCAATTTGCATCTATATACACATGAAGTTGTATGTTTTTTGAGTTAGGATACCATAAACCATAGTCTATAGTCCCCTTTAGGTATCTAAATATTCTTTTTATTTCCATTAGATGATTTTGTTTAGGTTCAGCTGTAAATCTTCCAACAATGCCAACTGCATTGGATATGTCTGGTCTAGATTGAGTAAGATATATTAGTTTTCCAATCATAGACTTGTATAGTGTCTTATCAACTATTGTGGAATCATCATCTTTAGAAAGCTTGCATCTTGTTATCATGGGGGTAATTACTAGTTTGCAATCTTCCATTTTGAAAGTCTTCAATATTTCCTTCACATACTTAGATTGATTTATAAATATGCCTATGTTAGTTTGTATTAAGTTTAATCCAAAGAAATATTTTATAGGTCCAGTCATGCTCATTTCAAATTCAATTTTCATCTCCTTGGAAAATTCTGCACTTAGTTTATCATTTCCTCCAAAGATAATGTCATCAACAAAAATAGCAATGAGTAGTAATCCTTCATCTGTCTCTCTTATGAATAAATTATAGTTTGTTGCTCCTTTTTTTGAATCCTATCTTTGTTAAGTAACCATCAAGTCTCTCATACCAAGCCCTTGGGCCCTATTTAAGTCCATATAGTTCCTTTTTTAATCTTCATACCATGTTTGGTTTGTTTGAGAGTTTGAATCCTTCAGGTTGCTCTATGTAGACTTCTTCCTTCAAGTCACCATTTACAAAAGCTGACTTAACATCCATTTGATATACCTTAAATTTTTTGAATGTTGCATAAGCCAAAAACAATTTAATAGCTTCCAGTCTTCTCACAAGGGCAAATGTATCAGTGCAATCTATTCCTTCTCTTTGTGCATATCCTTTACATACTAATCTTTCTTTTTTTCTTACCACTGTGCCTTCTTCATTCATTTTGTTCCTGAATATCCATTTGTCCCAATCACATTTTTGTCATGAGGTCTAGGGACTAGTTCCCATGTATAATTATTTATTATATGATCCAATTCTTTGTGCATAGCACTTTTCCAATCTGAATCTTTGCACGCATCTTCAACACTTAAAGGTTCAATCTGAGAAAGTAAGCATACCTCTTCATTAGTGTTTGAACTTTTTGCTCTAGATCTTGTCAAGACTTTAGCGCTCTGATCTCCAATGATTTCTTCCTTAGAGTGGTATTTGGATGTGTATTTTGAGTTCTTAGGAGTGACACTCTCATCTATAATATGTGATTCTTCTTGACTTGGTTCAGGATTGTTGCATGAAACATCGATACAATCAAACATCTCTTCAATAACTGTGTCTTTATTTATGGGTCTGGGTTCTTCTTCAATCATAGGGGCACATTCATAGTATCTTTCTTGAATAATAAAATTCTCATCAATCTTCACATGAGTACTTTCAATGATCTTCTTCAATCTAAGATTAAAACATCTACAGGCTTTGCTTTTAGTAGAGTAACCAAGAAAAATACCTTCATCGCTTCTAGCATCAAACTTGACAATGGTATCATCTCTCTTGATATAGAACTTGCTTCCAAATATTTTGAAGTATTTTATAGTAGGTACATTACCAAACCAAAGTTCATAATGTGTCTTGTCTATGCCTGACCTCAATTTTATTCTATTGATTGTGTAAACTGCTGTATTGACTGCATCTCTCCAGTAGGTATGGGAAACCTTTCCTTCAATCATGATAGTGCATGTTGTGTCAAGTATTATCTTGTTCCTCCTTTTTGCTAGCCCATTCTGTTGAGGGGTTCTGGGTGCACTTAACTATCTTTTGATTCCATGTACTTCACAGTAGTCATAAAACTGGTCAGAGGTGAATTCTCCTCCTCTATCAGATCTCAGACATTTTATCTTCAATCCAGATTCATTCTCAACCTTAGATTTGAATACTTTAAAATTCTCAAAATCTTTAGATTTTTTCTTTTAAGAATGCAACCCACATCATTCTTGAGAAATCATCAACAAACAAAATAAAATACCTTTCTCCATAGTATGATCTTTTTTTAGTGGGTCCACATAGGTCTGTATGTATTAGGTCTAATTTGTTTTTAGTACAGTCTTGTTTTCTCCTAAATGAGGTTCTCACATGCTTCCCCATCACATTCCCTGCACATGGTGTCAACTGGTCTTGCAATACTAGGAAGGTCTCTTACTGCCTTTCCATTACTTATCTTGACTATGTTGTCAAAATTTATATGACAGAGTCTCTTGTGCCATAGCCAATTGTCATCTACTTTTGCAAAAAAACAACTCACTTCTGAATTGAGCTGAAAAAAATTACCTTTGGTTTTTGCGCATGATGCAATCATGTCTCCTTCTTTGTTTTTAATGATGCACTAGTTTTTTTTGAATTCCAACTGATATCCTTTATCAAGAAACTGTCCAACACTTAGTAAGTGATGATGCAAACCATCAACATAGAGAACATCATCTGTCTTTTTCTTTCCATCCAAGGTGATAGAACCTCTTCCTATGATAGGTTTGGGAGTGTTATCTCCAAATCCTAACATGCCACCTTCTTACTTGTCCAAATGTATGAATCTTTCTTTGTCTCCTATCATGTGTTGTGAACATCCACTAGCAATGATCCAATCAGTCCTGATGTCTGCTTTGGAAACTAATGCTAGTTCTTGTGCTTCTTCTTCATCTTCTTTGTCCATTTCTTCAAGCATCCTCTCAATGTCTTTAATGGCAACGAATCCTATTTCATCTTCTCCTGAGGTATCATCAGTTACACCATCTTCAACACATGATAACATTCTTTAGTGTACTTAGGTTTTTAATCTCATCTAAACTTCTTGACTCTTGTAGGGAACTTGGATGCAAAGTGACCAACTTTGTTGCATGAGAAAAATTTGAATGGTAGTTTTACTTCATATTTCCCTTTACCTTTATTTTCCTTTGTGGCAATCATAGCAATGATTTCTTCTAGTTCTGTATCCACTTCTTCATTATTGCTAGAGCTGCTTATAGATTTCTTGTTGTGGACTATGGCTTTGAGAGCTGTCTCACTTTTAGGTTATGTCTTCAATCTAGATATCTCAAATGTAGATATTTTTCTGATCAAAGTCTCCCTCTTAAAGTCTTTTGAAAATTTCATAGTCTCATCTAAGATATTGATCTTGCTCTCATAGTCTGCCATCAAGGTGGTCATTAGTTTGTCCATTATATCTTCCTCTAAAATTTCTCCACCATTGTTTCTTATACCTGATACTGGTTCATTAATCCTATGATTGTAAGCTCTGATGTTTTCTTTAGGTAGCATTTCTAAGTTTTTGTATCTTTTCTTCCATGTCTTTCTTTGTGCATTATTTTCTTGGATGTCTCCTTCTAACATATCTTCCAAGTATTTCCATATTGAATGTGCTTTATCTTCCTTCTTGATCTCAAAAAATTCACTGTCTGATATGGTGTTGATTAGGGCTTCTTTGGAAATATCATTCTGAGTGAATATTTCCTTCATTTTTATAGTAGAGTCTTCTACTACAAGATCTTTTAGAGTAGGAACATCAACTTATTGTGTAGCAACTTCATAGATCTCAAAACCCATGCACTATAGATGTGTTATCATTTTGTTTTTCTAGTCAAGATCATTTTCTCCATCAAAGACTCTCTTTTCTAAAGTATGCCATCTGATCTACCTTAAGCTATTAGGATTTCTCTCCAAGGAACTTGGCTCTGATACCAATTATTGGAATATTCCCAAGGATAACTAAGAGGGGGGGTGAATCTGTTATCAGTCAATTTAATTCTTTTCTCTTTCTTAAATGTAATTGATATAAAGGAAATGCACATTCAGATAACACAATAGAGTACTCAACAATTTTGGTTACAAAGAAACCAAATAGGTAAAAACCCTGGTGGGAATTAGCACCCACAAATAACTACACTAGTTTATATTGATCCTTGTTAGAAGGTCTTACAACCCTGTTAGGAGTTGATCTTTATAATGCAAGAAGTACAGAGACCTAGTTAAAGGTCAGACCTTGTTAGGAGTCTTTTACAAATAGCCCTGTAAAGGGTGAGGACTCATTTTCCAATAGCTCACTGCTAAGATAGTGAAAGCTGCAACCTTTAGTAGAATAGATATACACTATATCTGGTAAATGAAATATTTAAGTATACCTATTGTCTTGATCAGTTCCAATGAATTGTAATCAACTTCTATTTCTTCACATATATCTTCAACTTATTCTTCCTAACTTTCTGCTATTTTCTGTCTTTTCTTTTTCACTTCATTTTCTACACTTAGCAAACATATCTGAACTACTATATGTATCTTCACCAAGGACAAGATCATGATAGTATCCAAAAACACTTCATCAAATTTCTTGTCAGCTCAACCAAGCACGTAATCAAGATTAGGACCGCGCAACTCAAACTAAATAGACACGATGCTTCACAAAGTCAGCTCCACCAAATTAACTCTAACATCCATATTTTGTTGAAACATGATTAGCGCCTTTGGATAATTATCTTTAACTCATAAATAAACATGAATAAAAACACGCATATCTCAAAGATAGACGCAACTCAAGAGACATTGTATTTACATCTGATCTTAACAGATAAACTCTAGAAACTGTAACAGCCATAACTGATTAATCATAACTCAATTGTAACTGCTTATTTGAAGCGACATGAATGCACATAGAAACTAGAACATGTATACACCATGGAAATAAACATGCATAGCTCCAAAACATCTTTACTGATAATTTCATATAGGATACCTGATGTATATCATATGTTGTCATCAATGACAAACATACAAACAACTATTTGCATAGAGGAAAATTGCCAACACCCAAAAGATTAGATCACAACATTAATGGTGCCCTGAAACAAAACATCTGTTGACTTGCATGAAAATCCTATGGTAAAGATTTAAAAGTTTGAATTTCTATTCAAACGGTCACAGGTTGAACCAAAAAAGACATCAACAATGAAGATTTCAACTTTATCAGTTTTTAAAACACAACCGTTGATATGATTTAGTCATTTGGGAAATAAGTGAAAAATAAATTTACTTAACCATGATCAATTCCTATTGACCACCACATGGCACCCTTCCATTGGCCCTCTGAAACAACTATCCCTTACCCCCAACACATAGGCCCCACACTTCCTACCACTGACCTGGACACACGTCAAGCATTTTGCTACTGTGTGATGCATATCTTCCTTGCATGTTTCTTTCACGTGATGGAAAAACACCATTGGATCATGATCTACCTTCATCGCTCCTTTTATTCACCTCCATGCGTCACCCTCTTATCTAATCCACCTAACCGATCTCACCAGACTTATCTTGTCTTCTGTGCCACGTGGGCCACCTCATTTTCTGGGACCTCTGCCACATGTTCATCCAACCTAGCACCACCACATGTCAACCTACCACATGTCACACCCACACCATTGTGTAATCCCACTAGACCTATCATGACTTAGACTGTGCCATCGTTCCCTGCCGCTATATTTCAATCATCAACCATGCCACATGAGTGTTCTCAGACACAGGACCACCAAAACATCCTTTCTATTCTCCACTTGACCTCCCACATCACCATCCATCAACTAAACCATCTGCCAAAAGGCACATGCCTTTTAGGAACTTAACTATTTAGTGTTGGGATATAAAAATATCAAAGTTCTTCAGCGTATAGCCAATGTGGGATAAAAGATTTAGGGCATTTTTAAACAAAAGTGAAACTGTGAAGCTCCGCGACTTTTCTAACTGTTCTGACTCCATAGAAGCAAGCCAAAGGAAACAAAAACTAACTTGAACACCCTTGAACAACATAATCATGCAAAACAAGAACCCAAAAACCTTCTAAAATGTTAAGAAATCTGCCATTAGAGCTCTACAAAAACCTTGAAAAGGAAGTTGAGGAAAACAACCTAATACCACTTCTTCTATACAATTAAAAAAGAGATTCAACATTAGGCTCTCTCTTAGCACATAATGATGATAAAGGAAAGGAGAGAGATATACATTATATCAACCAAACCTTGGTCGGGTATGATCTGTTAGCACTTTTTCTTGCAGAAACAAACTTTGATAAAATGATATGCTTGTTTCTTAGACCATACACTCTTAGATCATGCAAGATAAAGTCTAATTGATGAGGATTGGATAATATGATCCTCCTTCTTTGAGCTCCACAGGACTTAGGTGGGTATTGCCTAGATAATTTAATATGTTTCAAGTAAACTTCAAATGGTGGATAAGGTCTTCACTGCTATGTTATTATGTTTCTGATCACATCAATAAAATATGACTCTTCAAATGACTTGAGAACAATCTAAAATAGAGCTTGAAAAGGAAAAGTATGACTGTAATAACAAATAACAGTGGTGTAAGGATGTTCATCCTTCTTCATTTTCTGAGTTTGAACTCAAGGAAGGCTAGCCTTTTGATTCTCTCTTGAAGGAATCAGCAAACTGAATTGTCTCCGGCTGACACAATCCACTTAAATTTAGCTTGTTTTTTTAGTAACTAAAGTATATTTTATTGATGTTATTGGATGAAGAAATCACTTCTTATCAAACCTTAGACCAGTGCCTAATCCTATGGGAAAAGGGTCAATATTGGTATCACTCCACAATAAGGTGACTAATGAAACTACACCTAGATAGAATGCCTTACAGACTATCATCTCACTCTTAAAACTCTATAAATCAGATCTTAATACTAATATTCAGCTCTTTTGGATCACTTGAAAGAATTATTCCTTCCTTGAAGGACCTAACAAATGACTACACAATCACCTTGTAATCAGTATATCTAAATGCCTTACAAATAAACATGCAAGAGCTTGAACAAAAATACAAAGAGACAACCCAAGATGAAAAATAGAGATTGCAATGTATTCATTAATGTCTTACTGCTTCAAATACATAAAATAGACCAAAATTTGTATAGAGGTTCAGACTCAAAATTTAGTAGTCTGCCTTATAGTTATCTTTTTTCAGCTGGGACCTACTCTGAACTCCTGCAGGGAAAAACCCAAAAACAAAGTAGAGGAGAGGAACCTCTAAAACTAACAAGAGAGGGGAATAAATAAGAACAAAAGAAACCCTAAAATCTTTGAGCAATTCACACCTATCCCTCATCAAATTTGATTTTTATTGATCACTGAAAAATTTGGCTTTACTTTGTCTTTTCAAAATTTTACTTTGATTTGTTTTGGTGGCTTCAAGATCTGATTTATGTCTATCTTTTCCAAACTCTTTGACTTCATTCTGAAGAAACAAATTTGATCTTATTCTGCAAAAATATCACCAAAATATGATTAATCTTGTAAAAATATGATTGCTTTCAAAAATATGATTTCAAAAAAAAAAAAATCCTCCCGGAATGCCTCTCTAATAAAATTTAGAAATAAAATATGTTTGTATTTTGTCTCATCACTATGTGCAAATCATTCTTATCTTTATTCTCTGCAAGCATCTGATTTTATTTTCTGAAAATTCCCTCTGAATTTGATCACATCTTTGCAAAAATTTGATTTTTATCCTTTGCATAATTCCTGACTTTAAAATCTGATCTTCATTCTCTGAGAAGACATCCTCCAAATCTGATCTTTCTTTTGTAAAATATCTATTTTCTAATCCAAAATCCTTTTGGAATGCATATTTCTGATAAGTTTTATAATAAAATATTGCACAGACTATATAAAATATTATAATGCCCTAATCTTGCACAATATTATAATCTATTATACTTTGTCTTTTCCCTACAAATCTGATTTTATTTGCATTTTAAAACTTTGCAAAAGACTGATATTTTTAAATCCTTTTAACCTTTGAATCCTGTGCATTTTCTTTTTGAAATTCTCCATTTTATGAAATTTTCCTTAGTTTTCACCAGAATTCAACATGTGTCATGCACTGACTGGCTGCTCCTAACTGGTCTTTAACTCACTGTTTAACCGCATTCATCTTTTCCTTCATGTCTCTGAGTCTCTGAAAAATTTCCTTAACTTTGATTTGATTTGGAGACTTGGAGACAAGATTTAGTCTCCAAGTCTCTGGATAGGCTTAACTCGACCATATATTGACCATTTCTTAACTGTGGTTACCTTGCACAATGCAATCTCTAAGTCTCCACAAGAAATTTTTAACCATGGTTAGATCTAGAGACCTCGCGACCACCTTGTCTCTAAGTCTCATGATGTTTGGAACTTAACATTTAATATCTGGTGACCATGTGACTGTGGTTAGTCTCCAAGTCTCATAATCTTTGCCACTTAACATTTCTTATCTAGCAACCTAGCGACTAACCTCTAGCGGTTAATTTTGGTAAGTTGACTCCCAAAGAATACATGACTTATTTTGTGTTGTCATTATGGTAAAAAAGTCATATAAAGTTTTTGTCAAGTAAACTTGGAAGACAAAAATGACTAAGTATATAAAATAGGGCAGACAGAGTTATGCAGTGATCAGCACACCAATGCACGTGCGAGCAAATGAATCAGGGTATGCACATTCACATATATATTCTATGTTACATGTACATACTAAGTCCAAACATGCATGGTAAGGAATGACAGTATAGATAAGTTATAGCAAGAAAAGTACTACTACAGTTTAGAAGACAGAGCATGGAGCCAACTTATGTTTTGGATCAGCGTATAATATTTTATTGTGTAAAGGCAAAGAGCCTATGATAGTATGTTTGTAATCATGTCTTGATTATTTTAGTAAACACGCTTAAGCCAATTTGTTTGGAAGCATTGTGTATTATGTTTTTGGGCCGACTATGGTCTTGTTTTGGGTCGTGTCTATTCAGGCATGAACATATATATATATATATATATAATGATAATTTATATTACAAGTGTGGAAGAATATACATAAGAGAGATATAAAAGAACAGTACAAAGAAGTCAATATGAGATAAAGCTCTTTAAGAGAGTAAGAGCATCAATGCATACATGGAACTGATCAGACAGCAGTGTCATCACAGCAGTTCACTTTTGATATAGTGTATATCAACTATCAGAAGGTTGTAGCCTTCATCTTATTGAGCAGTGAGCTCTGGCAGTGAGCCATATACCTTTAACAAGGTTTTGTAAATACTCCTAACAGGGTCATTGTACTTTCATTTTAAAGACTGCTTCTAACAGGGCAAAGGAACTTTAACAGGTTCATTATACTAGTACAATATTTGTGGATACTAATTTCCACCATGGTTTTCCTCTGATCAAGGTTTCCCCATAATCATATCATGTGTTATTTTTTATTGTGTTAAGCTTCATTGGATGTATATTTGATTTATTTTAAATTGCTGAAATATAGTAAATAGACATAGACTGATTCACCCCCCTGCTCAATGTTTCTAACAATTGGTATCAGAGCTCTGGTCCTCTAAGAGAAAAGTTTAACCACTTGAGGAGATCATGGATTCAGCTGAAACTAAACATCTAAAAAATAATCTTGAAGAAGCCCTTGAAGATCTAGACAAATCTGAGAATGAAAATGAGGAACTTAAACTAAAATTTGATGGCTCACAAATGCTTATCAAAAAGTTAAGATAAGATTTGAAAGATTTCTCTACAAATGATTTGGGGAAAATGGTCAAAAAACTGAATGAAGAAAAATTATCTTTAAAGGATAAGATAGAAGAATTGAATGATTTGTTAACTGATAGCCTACCAGCTATTGAAGAGAAGAAAAAATAAAATAAATAGTTATATGAAGAACTCGTGCAAGCTAATATGAAAATATTGGAATTGGAAAACATCAAGAATAAGATTGAATATGAATTATCAGGAGCAAAAGACAAGATTGATAAACTTCACACAAGTTCTGATTTAATTCAATCATAGATTTATGTAAAAAAGATAAAAGGTGAAACCACTGGTATGGGATATAGTAGAGCTCAAATTGAGATCAATTCATTACAAGAAAGAAAGAAAGCTCAAACATAATCTACAGAAGAAAAGAAAACTGAGAATCATGAAGAGACTAAAGCATGGCACAAGGCAAACAACCGTACTTGCTATGCCTGTAACAAACATGGTCACTTGGAAAGAGATTGTAAAGAGGTAAGACCTTTCAATGGTTATTGTTACTCCTGTAACAAGTTTGGCCACAGGGCTATACATTGCAGAAAAAATCAAAGAAATCAATCACAACAGAACCAAAGAAATATGAATCAACAAAATCAGAGAAATCAACCTCCAAGAAACTTGCCGAACATTACATGTCAGATATGCAATTACAATGGACACACAACCAAGAAGTGAAACATGATAAATAATAACATCAGAACTCCTATCATTTGTCACTCATGTGGAAAGGCTGGACACATCTCAAGGTTTTGTAGATCCAGAACTCAAAAACAAGATAATCCTAAAAAAGTCACTATTTGAAGAATACGGAGAAGTCAAGTTTGTATAAGAAAAAGAAGATTCAAATAAAATATGGGTTTAATTAAAGAAGGATAGTGATGAGAACAAGGTATTAGATGCATCCATAGTGGACGCACCCTCTACTTCTGGATAGTTGACCTTCTTGGTCTTAGGGGGAGCTATTCTAGCTCTAAACCCCTGTGTGGCTGGTATACTCACCTCTGAGTATGAGCCTTTGGATTTATGTTTACGATCATAATTTGTAGTAGTATGCATGCAAACATTGTCTATAATGTATTTTGAATAAAGTTTGGAGCTCTCTATGAAAACTAAATATGGTAGCAAGTATTAAATGTAGTAACCTTTATAAAAATCAATAAATATTCGATCATCTTCACATTTGCATTTGAGATCACATAATTTGGAGAGAATAGGAGCAATGAAAATCAAAGCACTAAAGGATAAAAAATTTTGTGGTTAAGTGAACGGATAAAAGTTGGAACGAAACCCTAGCAATCGTGTCATTTCAATTTACTGAGAAACCCTACTTAATCAAGTTGTAAGTAAGTATGGCAACCCCAGTTGTATTTGACATTACTAAAAGGAAGAGATTTGTCTTTAAGAAACATCCATTCAAGTCAATATTAGATGATGTTAAAGGAGCATTCTCTAAAAATCTGCTAGGAGTCGTGCATGTGGAAGAAATTCGTGCATACATCTAGTGTAAGAAGGAAATAGTTGGAGACAACAACATAGCTAATCTTATGGGTTCAATGATGAACTAGACTATTCATTCAAGGATGAATACACACATTTCATATATATAACTATCTTTGAGTATTCTAATGCGCACGAATTCTACAAGCCAAAATGGGTTAAAATCTTGTTGAGAAAGATAAATGATGACCTCTATTGGATTGGTGAAGTTCCCATCTACATTACTGTAGACCTAATCCATGACATGACTAGACTTCCTAAGACTAGACCAGTTCTTCCAACTGGTAAGGATGTTAAGAAATAGGTTGAGCAAGCATTCTTATCTAGGAGTGATAGGCATAGGATGACAGTTGATCCTATTAAGGAAAATGACATCAACCTCCTCACTATATACTTGGTTACAAGTTTCAGCAGGCAAACAGACTAAATAGTGTGTCTGTAGCAACGGTTTTGGCATCAATAAGGATGGTGAGAGATAACACTCAGTACAATCTATGTGAACTATTGCATGCACAACTAATTGAGAACATCAAGGCTATTGAGAATGACAAGAGCAAGATATTCAGGTTTGGCTCTTTGATCATCTACATGTACTTCCACATTGTTGGTAAGGTTGCAAATCTTTACCTAGACAGAAGCAAACCTACTATGTCTCAGATTTCACTAAAAGCCACCTCAGAGAGTAGTGTGAAGGATTCTATGGACATGGACATCAAGACATTAAGGATCAAAATGTAGAAGAGGTTTAGATTATCTGAGAAAATAGTTGAGAAGTATAAGGAGACCATATGCTTCATGGTAGAGACTAACTACACTTGCATGGAGGTAGTTGAGCCTAGAACCAAATGGATTCACCCACTTGGTTATGAAGTTGAGGAACATGTGTTGGAAGGATATGCACAAGTTATTTTGTCTGTGCCCAAAGATCCTAATGAGCCCAGGTGGGGCACTTATAGAGAGAAGACAAATGAAGTCAATTCTGTCCTATACAGTGTTGATAACAAAAGGAAGGAATCTAGAATTACATCTAGCATCGTAAAAGTTCATGGGGTCACACAAGAAGACCTAGATAAATCAAGGGAAGCCAAGATTTCCAAAGAACTTGATCAAACTTCTACATAATTTAAAATAGAGAAGTCTGATGACATCCATAAGAAGAAGAAGAAGACTGAAGAGAGCACTTTTGTGCCCTCTACCACCATTGATCTGGAATCCTCTCCACCTTTTGTACCAATAAATAATTCTAGAGGAAGGAAGGAAGCACCCACTAGTCACCCATCCTCAAGAAAAACTCGGAGCATAGTAAGAAATACTCAAGCTCCTCCTGAGGTAGGATTCAGACCTAGTCTTAATGTCTTAAGGAAAAGGATTGTTAATGAAGGAATACTAGATAAAATTACAAAGGTTTATGAAAAGTATCAGGAGATAGATAAATCTGAGATACATTCTATGATCATCTCTCACATGATTAAGTTTAAAAAGTCAGTTCTAGAACTTGAAAAGGTGATACCAAACAAATTATGGAACATTCTAGAGATAAATAAAAGACATGCAATTGAGGAAGATATGAGGATTAGAGAAGAAACATTAGATAATCTTCTCCCTATTTGTGCACATGATGAGAGGCAATTCTATTAGATTTGGTAAAGCCTCATCTCAGAACCAAGACAAAGACTCTTTATATTATGAACTAAGAGTATGAGTTAGTTGGGAAAGAGACTGAAAAAGATTTTTCACAAGTGTTTATAGATAGACACATGAATCCATCAAAAGTTCCTATAGAAAAGGTGACTCTAGTTCCTCCCAAATAGGTTATATAACTAGTGATTCAGAATGCACCTAAGACAGGTCCATAGGTTTCAGTGCCTTCAGATTCAATATACTCTGATACAACAAAAGATTCAGGAGATACTATAGTGATTAATGATATCGAAATATCCATGGCTGCCTCTGACAATGATATGGACAAAATTGAAAAAGCATTTGTAAGCACTGAGGAGGTGTGCACTGATGACACATCTTTACAAAAAGATGAAGTTCCCTCTATAGATCCAATAGACTTGAATAAAGAGGAAGATAATCAAAATAATGAAACACCAGTCATGGAGATCCCAGTAAAAAGTGAATGCATGGATACTATTTAGAATACTATATTCACACCATCCATTCAACCATCTACTTCTTTGTTGTCAAGCTTAACTCCTGACTCAATAATTCTGGATGCATGGGGAGAAGAAGACTTGATCAAGATCAGCGTCCTAGCTATGGAAAAAGCCAAAGAGAAACAAGTTATGAGCAGTGTAATTTTTAGTGGTGAATATTCGCCTTTTGGTGAATTCTGGGCAATATCTTTTATAGAATTAGCGAATCGTGCATGTTATACATTGCCCCAAATCACCCAATCTTGACACAGTACCAGTTAGATATTAATTGGAATAGCCAATAAGATTTTCCATTTGACGAGGTTGACCAATATATTTGTTTTTAACCAATGTGACGTGGTTATTTTAACGGTCCCTTATTCTCCAAGGGTATTAATTATGAATTGAATATAAAATATAAAATAGCTAGCACGTTAATTAATTGTTTATAGATCACAATCTATTTTTCCAACCGTTAATTATTTTTTATATATGACCACGGGTTATTTTTCCAACCGTTAATTATTTATTATATTGACTATGACCTATTTTGCCAACCGCTAATTGATTGTTATATTTACCATGACCATATTTTGCCAACTGCTAATTGATTGTTATATTTACCACAACCATATTTTGCCAATTGTTTATTAATTCCTACATTTAGGTCGGCCAATTTTTGCCAAAAGCCCGGGAATGAAAAAAATGGAAATTTGAATCATGCATTGATATAAATTAATATGAAATTTGTTAGTCTTGACTCGTATATTTTTTGTGTCACCTTAAAAAAATTTGGAGGGCCAGATTTACAAATAGGAATCTTGCAATAGTAAACAGAGGATTCACTTTCAGCATTTCAGAGAATCAAAATTCAGAGGAAGCTGGACCAAGCCACAAGGTAATAATTTATTTGTTCAGTGTTCACATTTCATAGTATTTCTATTAATTTCCTAGTGACTAGCGAGAGGTCAAGATGTTGGATAAGGGTGACTATCATGAGTATCATTAGATTTAGGCTACTGAAGGGATTGAGATGTCAGGGGGAGGTTGAACTTGAGAGTCAGACTTGTCACTATGCTTAGGGAAATGAAGGGATTGGAAAGCTAGACAAGGGTAAGACTCCTAATCGTCAGGGAAGTGAAGGGCAGGGTAAGACTCCTCAGGGAAGTGAAGGGTTTGTGAGGCCATTGAAGCACCCAAAACTTAAAGATACTACCATAAAGGATTTCTTTGGAGTTGGCAATATTTTTACTCCATCAACTTCAGCAATTGCAAGTGCAAAAGCCATTCACAGTAGCTCACCAGTACCACTACCAAAAGCTAGGGTTGTCATTGAGTTAAATGAAAATAAAAATGCATCAGATGAGGATAACAATGGTGGCATGACAGAAGATGTTATAAGGGATATGCAAAACCAGTTGGATGAAAATGCTAGCAATGAAGATAATAATGATGTTGGTAGGAAGAAAAGAAAATGGGTAGTAAAAATGCGGTGGGAGTGGGAAATGACAAGAAATTTTAAGGTTGATTAGGTAGAAAAGTATTGGTTCATTGAACCAGTCCTAAACAATGATGAACAACCAACAGAATGTAGGTGTAAGATTTGTACCTAGAAAAATAAAAGAGAGAAGAAGTTGCAGCTAAAGCTTGACACTATACAAAAGCATATTGGTAAGGTTTATGAAAAATAGATTAGAGATGGACAAGAAATATCAGTAGTGAGATGGAAATAAAAGGAAGAATGTCTTCATGTTAAGTATGCCATAGAATATGAAGAGCATAATAAGAGAATGGCAGCAATTTCTAGTAGTGAAAATCCAATCAAGGCTGGGTTTAAACATGTAGCCAATGAAGCAAACCTGGCAAAGGTCGTTCAGATGAGTGTTTTTTTTCATATTATGTCTAGAGGGTGTCCTATGAGAGACTTCTTAGAATATGGTAATTTATTATCCTTTTTGAGAGTTCCTCACTATCCTATGTCACATTGGTCAACAAACGTTGGATGGGAAATGGCAAACTGTCTTTCTGAGGTGGAAAAGCAAAATTTACAGGAGAAAGTAAAATAGTCCAGATTCATTTCATTATCCATAGATGAAGTTAAAGTAGTAGATAACACTTCTTAGGTTTGTATGCATGTGTATATAGTAAAAGAACATGTCTGCCAAGCTCATCTACTGTGTGTTCATAAAATGAGGGGAAATTCAATAGTAGAAAACTTATATTTTGAAGTGAAGAATGCTTTGAATGAAGTTGTTGGTATGGATGATTTGACAATTGGCAAGAAGATACTGTGTGTTGGAGTTGATGGAGCTATAGTAATGTAAGGACAAAGGAATGGTCTTTGTGCAAGATTAAAAACTAGTTATTGCACCTTACATGCTTGGCATACATTGCATGGCCCATCAAATTAATTTAGCATATAAAATTGTAAGAGATTTTCCTATAGTGTCAAAAGTTGAAGATCTAGTTCACGAGCTACACTCTTATGTCTGTAGAAGTCCAAAATGTTTTGCATAATTTAATATTTTTTCAGAGGGAGTAACACCAGGAAACAAGCTTCTCAAGGATGCTGAGACCAGATGGAGCTCTTTGCATGGACTAGTAGAAAGAGTTCTAATAGAATATCAATCCTTGATCAGACTAATATATGAGAAATGCCTCACAATAGACAAAGCTCCTAATTTTTTACATAAGTTAAGTGATATAGAGACTCTGTTAACTTTAGCCAGTCTTCTCCCCATGCTAGATTTAATGAACAAACTTGTTAAGAAATCCGAAGATAGAACTACGTATATCGATGAGTATAGCAGTTTACGTAATATGACATGCATTCAACAATTCAAAGCCCAAATTTTTTCAAGTGGCAGACAATTACAGATTTGAATCATGCTGACAATTTTTTACAATTTAATACAAAAAATTATTTATGTGTGTTTGTGAAAGGATATGAAATACCAATGCACCAATCTAAGACGGGCAAGCGAGGCAGACTACTTCCAGTTAAAAGGGTTGATTTTGACAGGATTGTTTAATCTGTTAGTGATAATTTGAAGTTAATTTCCTACCAACTTTCAAGTGAGATTCGTGAAAGATTCCCTTGAGAAAAAATTCTTGAAGCCATGGGTTGTGTGTTTCCTCAATTTTGGAAAAACTTCAGAGATAAACAAAATGATGCACAAATATTTCATAAAAATATTGATGAATTGATCAGAGAGTTTTCAAAACATGCAGATTGCAATGGACAACCAATTGAAGGAATTTTAGATTCAGCTAATCTTAAAAAACAATGTAGACAATTTGCATCATGTATGAAATTGCAGATTAAAAACTTGGAGAATCCATTTGAACCTAGTGTAATAACCAGGCTTTGGAAAAGGATAGAGAAGAGTGAAGTATTGCATGATTCAATATCAAAATATTTCAAACTTTCTGATTTATGTCAAACAATGATATTGGCATCGGTGGAAGATGAAAGAGTTTTCAGTGCATTGGGTTTTTTGAAATCAAAGATCAAAAACAAACTAGACATAAATTTGGAAACTCTCTTGAGGTTGTTTGTAACACAGTACAATATTAGAGACTTTCCTTATGATAGGACATTGGTAATTTGGAATTCCATGCATGAAAGATGAGGGCTTTTGAACACTTCAAAACCTAGTGGTACTGGTGCTACTACTAGTTCTGAGAAAAACAATGGATCTTGGTCCCAGAATTAGAATGAAGATGCATAATTTTTTGATTTTGAATACCCAACTCGGAATGAAGAAGAAACTCTTGCTACTAGTCAATTTCAGGAGCTGGATTCCATGTGGGCTATAGAAAATGCAGACTACTCACTGAGTGAGTGAAGTGATTTAGAAATTAGAATTAGCATTCAAATTTTGGTTAATACTTAATAGGTATTTATACAGTGTATACTTATTACCTTTTAGTTATTACTATACTTGTTGGACTTGAATATTGACAATATGAAATTGACTCATATTATAGGTAATTACTAATAAGTATTGTTCATTTTTTTTGTAACTTCAATTTATATTTTTGTAATTTGAATTCATAGTTTTTTTAATGTATAATGTGTTGGTTGTTTTTTTATGCTGTGACAATAAGACAACAACCTCTTCTTCTTCTATCCAATTTTAGGAAGTAGCCAACTCCAAATATTACTTCACATCAAAAAAAGGACCAACTGACAAACACTCTAATAATTTTTCTAAACTTTAGGTCTTACTTCATATCAATATGAATCTTTGAACGATCAAAACTCTAAAAACATACACATACACAGATAAATTCTATGCTAATGAATTAGAAAACTCATAACTCACAAGATAAGATGACACAGGAGAGATTAGAACTAGGATCTTTGTATTAAGTTACAAGTATAGAAAATCACATCCAACATAGTAGCATACAAGTAACAACATGTATTCAGAAATAACCTCTTCAATAATTTGCAAGAGATCTTTCAACTCTATTTCTATATATCACACTTAACTAGTACAATGTCTGCTTAATAAGCTTACAATACTAAATTTTCCAGCCCTTTCCAATGATCTTGTTAATCCTCTTATAGAGAAGGATTGCAACAAGCTTCAGACCAATTTTTTGGAATTCTTTGTCTTTTGACCGCCTGGCCTCTTTAATTTCTTTGCTACTGTTAAGAAGTTGCCATATAAAATTGTTCTTGTCACTCAAAAATGGAAAACCATCAATCAGTTAACTCTCTTCATTCTTTTCCTCTGGGGCACCTACTGCAAACCTCTCTTTCCATGAAGTAAACACCTGATCACTGGGCCATGCAAAAGTGAGGATCTCCATTATGTTACCATATATCCTCTCCCAATATTTCTTTGCTCGCTCAATTTCTTCCCTCCAAAAAATGAAGAATGCTCTAGCTTCTTGAATAGTGTCAGTGGTTTCTACAAATACTAATGTACTATCCATATTTACTATGTTGCTTATCCTAATAGCCATCTCATCACCAACTTCTTCCCTCCATAGTGGCTCTCTCTTCAAATGGCCATTCTTTTTAAATATGGCTGGGAATATTTCAAAACATAAATGGGAGTATTATTTTCTTAGGGCTTGTGCCTTCCTGATTATTATACTCCTCTCAATGTCTAAATTAAATAAATCTTTTAGACATTTATAGGTAGAGGTTAGGACAATATCCACAGCATCATTCATTTTCTTCTCATCATAAAATGACTTTAGCTCACCCTTTCTATCCTTCCATTGTATCATGAGGGCCTCCACCTAGACCTAATCTTTATCATAAGAATTTATTATACCTCTTAAATTCTT
The DNA here is from genome assembly GCA_018584345.1 of Thuja plicata. Taxonomy (NCBI): domain Eukaryota; kingdom Viridiplantae; phylum Streptophyta; class Pinopsida; order Cupressales; family Cupressaceae; genus Thuja; species Thuja plicata. The sequence goes on from MU225125.1 coordinate 88,699, forward strand.
TCCCTGAGAATAAATAGCTATCATATCTAATCTATCAAAGAAGTGCATGACATTGGTCCTTAACTTATCCTCATATAACTATTTTACAAAAATTTGTCCCTCTCTGAAATTCATGCTTTCTTCATCCCATCTTTTTCTGGCCTTCTCTAAGCTTGTCCTTTCTATTATCAGTTTATTCTTTTCATATTGTAATTCAGCTTCTGAGCTGAAGCCTGGAGGAGAGGGAGAAGGAGGAAACTCTATTATTGGGCTAGAGGAAGAGTGTTGATATGCCTCTACTGCTATCATTCTTTGGGGTGAAGCCCAGACTGGCAATTGACCCCTTAGCTGGGCTATGATTTTGTCCTTCTCCAAATTTGACAATTTATGTTCATTGTACCCCTTCAAAACTGTGCTAAATCTCTCCTATAGGGTTTTATTTTCATCCTCCAACTTTTGGGCTACTTTCACCCCAAATTTTGCTGATTCTAGAGTGATGTTTGTTGCTTCCATAGCCCCTGTATCTGCAACTCTCTTAACCAGCAGATTTCCTGAATGCTCAGCTTGGTTTTCTTTATCAGTTTCCTTATTTCTTCTCTTCTTAATATGCCACATTACTAGTGCAGCATGGTCTTCACTAAATTTTATGCCTTTTGAAGCTTGTTGAGCTTCTGCTTCTATGGCATACACTGTAGTGGTTTCTTTTCTAATTGCATCAAATATAATTGGATCAGCAATGTCCCATTCAGGAAGTATTAATACACCCTCCTTCTTCACTAGTTCCCTCCCCTCATCTGGAGTTATTTTGGCAAACATGGCCATAATTTCCTGCTTGATTTCAGTTTCAAGCTCCTCCTTATCCTTGGCAGGGTGTTCTTCTTGCTTCTTCTCACTTTTTTCTTTGAATTCATTTATATTAATTCTCCATAAGAATTGTAAAAAGGCCCTGGACTTAAGAAAATTTTCATCAGATAAAATTTTTTCGCTAGCTTGCTGTGTAAGTGGGTCCAATTCCTTTCCAACATATTCTGCCACTGTAAGGTCCAACTCGCTAACTTTAGGAGCTGCTGGTGTACCTTCTTGTAATTATTCAAAGGTGACAAAAATATGACCAGCATTCCCCATCTGTAGTAGCTTCTCTGCAACACCTTGATCATCTATATGTAGGGGAGATTGGGATGGAGAATATACATTTGATTCTTGTTGGGCTACTTCTCCTACCCTATGCCTCTTGGGGCTTGGAAATGTGCTAGAGCTGGCCTCCAGTGGCCTCTTACCCTTTGGATCAGTAGTCTTTTCTACTTTGGGTACCACTGCACTATATCCTTTCCTTTGGTATACAACATATTTACCAGGAGGAAACCTTCTAGTAGGAATGATCCTACTTAATACTGATTTAGCCCTTTTAGGCTCTTTCTACAATATTTGTTCTCTTTTCTGATTCAATGCTTGCATAATTTCTTCAAACATTTTCATTAATGAATCAATTTTCTTAACCCATGGCTGAGCCTCAAATTCCCTAAGGGGGTCATATAGTTTATCAAAATGCTGCACAAAGTCCAGGATTTTCTTGTAAGCCAGCCATTTCTCTTTCTTTATTTATTGCTCAATCATGTAAAGCTCATTCCTGATGATATCCTCTAGGAAGTTAAATTGGTGGTCCAACACCAAGCATCTAGTCTTCTTCTTGAATATATCCTTTATGAAGGCTTCAGGATCGACACATCTTGCCTTGGTAGTAGTTAAGTGATAAGGCTCAAAGAAAGTCTGCAAGCTCTTCCACCCTCCCTTTGTGATGATGAATTGGTGGGCATTGGTGATAGTAGGGAAAATTGTCCCTTTTCCTCTCCTTATAAGTGCTTCCTCCTGTAGGCCACCAATTTGCCTGATTATTTCTACAAATCCTAATTTCAAAGGGACCCTATATGGTAGGATGTTGGAAACCATACACTCTAAACATAGTAGAAACTGGGTATAGAATAACATCCCCCTAGTTATGCACCATTTTGAGCTTTTGATTGTACTCCATGGGTCTCAAAAATTTCATTAGTGATACAGGGATTCTAGGCTCATCTGCAATAAGTAACCTTCTGAGCCTAGCTGCAAAACACCTATCAAATGTGATGAAGCTAGCCTCTTTGTTGTCCCACAACATATCAACATTCCATAACTGTACTGGCATATCCTCATCATCTCTGATTCTCTGCAGGCTCATCTCTTCTTCAAAATAATCTGCCCCTTTAAACAGGAACATGTGCATGAGTAAAGAATACCAAGTGAAAGGCTTGGTGAGCTCTGACTTTTGAATACATTTCAAGCCTTCATGAATCAAACCAGCCAAATATGGGGAAAAATAAAAAATAATGGCAAGGCGATGATGTAAGATTTGGACCATCATAAACATGAGATGGATTGGCATCTAATTCCCCTCATCTTCCCCAAAGATCTGGCACAAGGCCTTGTAAAATCCTCTGGCCTTGGGAGTGAACAAATAAACCTTAAAAGGTTCTTTTGTGTTAGGACCTACTAACACTAGGTCTCCCACTTTTTCCAAAAACTCTATTAGTGGGCCTCCCGGTCCCCTGCGATAGCTCCTTTGAGCTTGGTATATTTCCCTGAGTTCATTAAAATCAATTTTATCCATAGGTTTGTCTGGTTCATTTAAACTGAACACTTCTCTTATCTCTTCAGCAGTTATGTTAATCATGACATGCCCTTTACTATCCAACACTACCCTATCTATATCATCACATTTCTCTGCTATCTTCATGATTAAATCCACATCCATAAACACCCCAGGTACTACCAATTTACCCACATCAAATTTCCAGACATTACTATCTAGAGCAAAAGATTTCCTCTGGCCAAAAACATTTCTAAAAAGGGCCAATCCGCTTATGCCCATATTGGCATCCCACAACCATCTCCCATAGTCATACAATCCCTCTGCAATTCTGACTCGTGGGTCTTTAGGTATTTTTTCCTTCAATTTAGTCTAATCATTAGTTGATCTAGTCAACTATTGGAGTAAATCATCACATACATTTCTCTCCTGATAATCCACCCTTCCCTTGAATTCTCTCCTGGGCATCATTATGTGATGTAGGGTTTGAAATTTTACAACATATTATATCTCTAATACCTATCTATATTTAATGCAATAAGCCCTAATACATTTGCAAATGTTTTAAGAAATTTAATCACAAAAATAGAAGAATACGCGTTCAGCAGATGATCTGATAGCTTTGACAACACTTCGCTTCAAAAATTCTCTGCTTCAAAACTCACCAATGATGCCCAATAAATTATAATTTCAAATGATGAATTAAAACCCAATATTTTATGCATTCAAATTACTTTTTGTTGTAGACTTTCCAAGTGACACATGTTCGCCATTACTTGTGTTGAGTTCAAACTTGCTATTAGATTTTGCCATTTTAAAACATAGCCATTGATTTTACTACCTTTCTTTCTCATCTAACAGTTATGAGCAAGTCTTTCATAATGTTCATCTACCATGACACATGGCATCCTATCGCGTTCCCTCAAAGGATAACTAGCAAGCAGTTTCATCTTAAGGCTTTGCACCTACCGTTCGATCTTCCTTAACTTACCCATAGGATATCTTTGTTTACACTGCAGATGGGCCCCAACATCTAGGACACACGTCACCATGGTGAAATTCCTTGAAGATTAACCATCGGGAAACTTTTCTTTGAGGCTTTATGCCAGCCATTAGATCTTCAAGATCTATTCTACTTTTGCTTCTTTCAATAATCCGTGGTTTTAAATCTGGCAGAGACACGTGTCATCACGATGCAATGCCTTGAAGCTTAAAAAATGACCAACTTTCTTTCAAGGCAAAGAACCCACCGTTGGATCATCGTTATCTTACCTTGTCTTTAACTAACCACCTTTTGATTAAGCATGGTCTATAGCTTGCATAATGGGACACGTGGTGGCATTTTGCATACCCTCATTGATTAACTACCCTTCATCTTGTGTTCAAGGAAATACGCCCACCATTAGATCAGATCCAAGATGTCAAGCTTTAACTAGTGCTTGAATTTTCAACTTTAACCCACTGATTGCCAGGTGTCATTATCTCATGTTTCCTTGATGGTTATTATCCTTTCATCTTATCCTTAAGGCTTTACGCTGGCCATTGGATTTAATCTAAGATACTACCTTTAAATTGAATTTTACGTTCAGCTTGGCCCCACCTGGACATGTGGCAGCTCCACGCAATGCCTTGAACCTTAAATCATGATCAACTATCTTTTAAGGCTTTGTGCGCACTATTAGATTCAATCTAATCAACTTAAGCTGGCCTGGTTCTGACGTTACGCAAACAATTCATCTAACCCTGTCTCAACTTTGGTACATCTAAATTAGAGGCCTTTGCCTTCCGAAGTTACGGTGATGGTCTTCTTAACATCTCCGCTATCATATAATGTTATGAAGTCCCTCACAAAGCCTTTCATAACCTCTGAGCTGTTTAATCTTGTAACTGATTAACCTTACCAAAGTTATGCCAATCCACCAAATTCTTCATAGCAACTTCGTAACCTCAAACACTAATAGCCAACAAATTCTCGTGAAGGTCTGTAACCACTTGATCATTTGATTAATTACTATTGTAGGTTCATAAGTTCTTGAAGAAAGTGACAAACATTAATCCGACCATTGACACATGTCACAGTCCATTGCCCGACACTTTCCACATGGCATGCAAATTTATTATTTGTCATACTCATTACTCATTCCTGAATCCTAATTTCCTAATACTAAGCATTTACTTGATTGATAATTCCTTAATTCATTTAAGCAAAAGCATTTAATTAATTTAATAATTCCTAAATTCATAATAGTAATTTCCTAAAAGAAATTATTAATATAATTATTAATAATATGATGTATACATTATTACTAATTAGTATTTCATTCAATTTTAAACAAATTGCAAGTGCAACTATGATCTTGAGCTCTTTACAAAATTACACAAGCATGGAAATGAGAAAATTACAAACTATCTTTGTATTAACTTCCTTCAAAATTTGAAATTTATACATCAATGATCATAGTACCAAAGACTTCTAAGTTCTATCAGAAAATTACAAAATATCATTGTATTAAATTTCTTGAGATTTATACATCAAATTCAATGATCATTGTACGAAAGACTTCTATCAGAAAATTACAAGAGATTAAGCTTAGAAATAGTTATAAGAGCGATAGCTGGTAGCCTGGATTCTTCAGTATCAGTCTTGGTTTGCACCAAAGGTGTATCCACAGTAGATGAACCACAAAGATAAGATACCCTATTTGAATTAATTGACCTCCCTCTATTAGCTCTTCATCTAATACTAGTAACTAGAAGTAGAACTGTCTCAACTACTTCTGTCATCCATGTCAATGTGACAACTACAAGGCTTGAATCTCTCCAATGTTTTCCCACACCACCATTTCCCTCTTTTATGGCCAAGTATTCACTTGAATTGTATCCAATTCTTCAAGGTATTTGTTCCACTTGGCATCCGTTATGGCTTGAGATTCAACAACAAACTTATTCATGTCAATCTCCTGCTTGTAAAATTCATCCACAACTTCAAAAAAAGTTGAAATGTCAGCATCACCAACAAAATAAGAAGCCACCTTGCTAGAATCCAAAATTTGGTTGAAAGAATCAACCCACTACTGCCAGTCCTTCAAATGTCCCTGTGTGTCCACAATAGCAAGGATACATCCTTCAGACTCTTCAGCATAAAACTTTAGCTTTGACTGAATGTTTTTTAACTTGCCATTGAAAAATGCATACAAATCCTTTACTAATACCACCATTTCCTTAACATCAACTATTTTGTCAGGTAACTCCATTTTTTTTCCCATTAGTAAAATTAACCTCTCAAAGAATTGCAAGTGTGGGGCCCAAGTATTAAATAATGGGGTTAGTAAAGACAAGGCATTAGAACATTGATATTCTTCTCCCTACAAAGAAATGAATGTGCTATGAATGATTTGAGACTTCCCTTTTAAAACATTTACTCTGTGCAATAGCACCTTCTTCAATGTCTCCTTTTCAGTAATTCCAGTATCAGCAAGCTTATCAACGTCCATTATTATGTTCTCTATTGCAAGATCTGGAGTTGAGCCCCCCTCAAACTCAATTTGGACCCCATCATCACCAGTTTCACCACCCTTTGTAACTACTTTGGACTGATTTTTAAGACTATTTATTTCATCTTTTAGCTCCTTCAGAGTCGTATCTAGGACAAAATTCTTCTTTAGTTCCTCTTCAAACTTTTTCCTAGTTGACACATAATCTCTGAATGTCCTTGCTAGTGTGTTCTCTAAGTCCTCAACCACTTCCTTGTTCATGGAGGATGCATGATATAGGATATTTTCTATCTCTAATCCTGTAATCTCCTGCAACCTCCATATTAACTGGCTACCCTATGTTGTCTCTTGGATGTCAACCAATCTAGGCTTATTAGATTCTGGGGCCACACACCTTACTTCTAGTGTCTTAGTGTCCATATTGAATCTAGAACCCCTCTATAGTCCATCAAGGCCAAAAGATTCATAAGCTACAACATTATCTTGCCTCTTGATTTGGTCAATTAAGAATGAGGACTCCAAGTCCCATCCAGGGATCAAAAACATGCCACTTCTCTTCACAAGATCTCTTTCCTCCTCCACAGTTAATGTTTCACTATTGGGATCATAGGCCTATGATTTTTCAATCATTTCAATAGTCTTTTACTATGATTCTCCTAGTTTCAATGACAATGTTAATTCATTATGCTTAACTCTAAAGAGAAAACTTTTAAAATCATCAGACTTGATGAATTCATCATCATCTATAAACTCTTTAGCTTGGGTGACCTTGTCATCCAATCTAGCTACAGCCAATTCTAACTCATCTAGGGTCTTTTCTCCCTCTTTAGCCTGTGATGTCAAAAAATTTTGTCTTAAGTCAGCAAAGTATTTCCAATTACCTGGCAGGATTTGTAGTGCCTTTTGCCTTGCCTTTTGCGGTACATTCATCAACTTTTATTTCTTTGATGGCCCCTAGTCAGATGTGGATGGCTCAACTTGTTCTGTTTCTACCATAAACACCACATCAAGTTCAACTTCCTTAGGGTTTATTTTGTCCTCCTCCTTCTCCTTAGGGATGTCTAGCAATTTAGACATAATATTTTTGTAATTCTCTATACACGTGTCAATTCTCACCATGTATTTGAGATCAAGAAAGAAACAACAGAAGGTAGGGTCTTCCTTTTTCAATTCTTCCTCTACCCTTACAATATTGTGTCATTTAAGGGTTCTCTCCTCACAGATATCTTCACTGAGCACATTTCTAATAACATCCTCATGTGCCATAGGCTGATTTGGAGCAAAATTGTGATTCCTCATTTCTCTCAATGCTCCTCTAAGGAAGTCTTTAGGGTCATACATATAGAGAAATACCCTATTTGTAACCTCCTTACCAAAAAGGTTCCCTTATGTCTTTTAGGGCCTAAGTGTTCTATATCCATCATGATAAGATGCCATAGGAATTCTACTATTGCCAATCTTTCTGGGACATATTTTGGTAGTAAGTGTGGAGGTTGAGGACAACCATAAAGTCTTATCATAGAAAAATTCTTTAAAAAAAACATATCACCCCAATTGTGGTTAATTTCATTGTCAACTTTAAATGCTAGGGGTGTAAGCAATTTTCTAACTAGTAAAGGAAATCTATTCCTCACAATACCTAACATGTTCATTATTGGATCCACAAAATTGATATAAAAAGCAATGGAATTACAGAAATGGTGAGTTCTATCCCATAACCTGGTCCAGAGATGAATCAAAATAGTTCCTCTTGCATTCACGGTCTCATTGATGAACTCTGGGTTGATGTAGCCAATATTGTAATAGAGGATCAGGTGCATTAGCATGGAGTAGTGATTGAACTTGAAGCTTTTTGAATCAGTCTTTGCCATAATCAACTCAGTGTGCATTACATTGATTATGTTCCCCACATAATCAAACTCCTTGTTGGTGTATAGGTCCTAAATATCTGTAGCCATGACATAAATGTCAGGAGTCACTGTCAAACCTCCATTTATTCCAATAACTTTCATTAGACCATAGATGGTATTCTAGAAATAGGTAAAAAAAAAGGTCAATATCAAATGAATCTTCAACCTTCTTCGGCAACAACCTTGCCTCTTTAATTTGTTTAGGAATATGCTTCCTCATAACCTTTCCAGTGTAGTAACTTTTTTGTCTATGAAACAAGGCCTCCTCTTGTGTTAGGTCAATATCCATGCTCATAGCTCCCTAAAGGTCGAAAGCTTGAATAAAAGTTGCTTTGTCTAACATGCAGAGTATAGACTTGTCCTACCTATGGAAATCTTGTGTCACTAGGTTGTATTCTTCAATTAGCACTTTCATGAGGTCTATATCCAAAAATACCTCAACTACTATCAACTTTCCCAAGTTCCTTTCCCATGGGTTTGAAATAGGAGGGCCTCTCAATCTATTGTTATAGAAAAACATGAAGAGCTCATACCCAGTTGTGTTAGGGAAGACATCATCCCTACAGAATGCATAAGCATTCCTCCATTCATAAGCGTTAGCTAATCGCAAATTTGAGGATCCAGGCAAAAGTTTCATCCATTCTTCAACGTATATGTTTGGCCTCTTTGATCTTGAACCCAAACTCTTTGCCAATTCTACAACAACATTAGGAGATCCTTGTTCTGTCATTCTTTATGTATACTAAACTCTAAGTAGTAAGCTCCTTTTATGCACTTGGTTTCAAGTTTTCAACTCTATGTTTCTCTTCGAATTTGAAAATTAAGGATGCTCTGTGAACTATGAAGTGTGAACTATATTTAATAACTAATAAGCAACTCAGTACTCACAAGTTCACAACCAACCACTAGGCCACCTACTCTATTAAAAAGTAAATTCTAATTTCTCATCAAGCGCACATGCATGAAATTAGTAATTACCTTTTTCATAAAAGTGTCACTGTCAAGTGTCAACTGTCACTTTTGGCATGAGCATAGATTTGGGGGCAATTCAAGAGCTAATAATTGGGGTGTATCTAAAGTTACGCTAATGGTACATCTAATGGTTAACCCTAGGTCACAAATGGCTAAGAAACCCTAACAAAGCTCTACATACATTCCATACTTGGGCACTTTCCACGTGGCATGCAACTCTCACTTTTCAACAACTTACGAAGTTACGCACGAAGTTAGTCGGGACTTTGGAACCCCTAACCATCATAAAAATTAAACAGTTGAGAAGTTACGAAACAACTAGCCGTAACTTTTTAACCCCTCACCATCATAATAACTTAACCATTGAGAAGTTATGAAATAACAAGGCTTAACTTCAGAACCCATCACCATCATGATTTAGTACACACGCATGAAATTAGTAATTACCTTTTTTAGAAAAGTGTCATTGTCAAGTTGTCAACTCAGAACTATCACTTCCAGCATAGATTTGGCCAAAGTTACGCTAACTATACATCTAACCCTAGGTTCTTATTCTAACTTACACTCACTTTTCAACAACTTACGAAGTTACGCACGAAGTTAGTTGAGATTTCAAAACCCTTAACCATCATAAAAATTTAACCATTTAGAAGTTATGAAATACCCAAGTGTAACTTTGGAGCCCATCAACAGCAAAAATAACTTAACTGTTGAGAAGTTACAAAATAGCCAAAAGTAACTTCGGAACCCATCACCATCAAAAATAACATAACCGTTGAGAAGTTATGAAACAACTAGATGTAACTTTGAAACCCATCACCATCATAATAAATTAAGCATTTACAAGTTACGAAACAGCCAGAAGTAACTTCGGAACCCATCACCATCATACTAAATTAACCGTTGAGAAGTTACGAAATATTCAGGCATAACTTTGGAGCTTGGAGTGGGTTCCAAATTTAAATGTGCCATGTGGGATTTAATTTTAGATTTCAGAAGTGTCAGACTTCTCATTCAGTCAGTGATGTGAATCATGGATTCATGATTTAGCATTCTAAATCAGTTAATAAATTAATACATATAAGTATTTATAATTTTATATAGAATCATAGTTCACAGTCACAATCACAGATACTTCAAAGTTCAATTTACACATTTTTCAATTTATAAAACTATTGTTCAATTTCATGAATCATGATTCATGTAAAACTAAAAATAGTAACCTGTAACACTATTTGAAAAAGAGTCTTCTAGTTCTAGTTCTCATATGTATACACTTATAGTATAATGTATTACTATTAAATTCAAAAACTGGTATTAGGAATTTCAGTATACAATGTACATAATACTAGTAACTGAATCACTAATTGAAATTTGAGATTCACTGAGTAGTGAGTGACTAAAGTTCTGAATGGTTGTGGTTTCCCCAGAAGGAGAAGAGATAAGCTTCCAACCATTTCCAATAGTTAAAACCAAAATGAAAATAACATAGTCATACTGCACTCAAATTTTGTATTTACAAATTACAACTACAAGTCTACAAGTAACAAAAAAATTTAGTTTCACAAAGAAAAAAAGATCAGTCGATGTGCAGACCAAAAAATAACCAGATCAGCTCCTCCTGGAACCCCTCCTGGTCGAAGCTATGATCATCAAAAATGGTGCGCAGGGTAAAAGCACAATAATCTGTCACCTTTTAGGACAACTTATCAGCACAGCTGAATTTTAATAATTCTAACTAAAAATTAATTTTGGCCAAACATATGGTCTAGCTAGATTTATTATAGTTAAGTTAGATAAGGTTTTTAACTTTTCCAATTGGAAATGTCTATTAAATGCATGTTTTATACCACTTTGAG
>MU225125.1:103419-139875 GCA_018584345.1 Thuja plicata
ATATATATAATGATAAGTTATATTTTAAGTGTGGAAATATATGGATAAGAGAGATATAGAAGAATAGTATAGAGAAGTTAGTATGAGATAAAGCTCTTTAAGAGAGTAAGAGCATCAGTGCATACATGAAACTGATCAGACACCAGTGTTATCACAACAATTCACTTTTGATATAGTGTATATCAACTATCAGAAGGTTGTAGCCTTCATCTTATTGAGCAATGAGCTCTGGTAGTGAGCCATATAACTTTAACAAGGTTTTGTAAAGACTTCTAACTGGGTCATTGTACTTTCATTGTAAAGACTGCTTCTAAGAGGGAAAAGGAACTTTAACAGGTTCATTATACTAGTATAATATTTGTGGGTACTAATTCCCACTGGGGTTTTCCTCTGATTAAGGATTCCCCATAATCATATCATGTGTTATGTGTTCTTGTGTTAAGCTTCATTGGATGTATATTTGATTTATGTTTAAATTGCTGAAATATAATAAATAGACAAACACTAATTCACCCCTGTCTCAGTGTTTCTAATAGTTAACTCGATGGTTAGTCTCCAAGTCTCCTGATCCTGGCGGTTAACTGGTCTCCATCTTCTGACTTTGCGACTAGCCACCATGTGTCACCTTAGCCACATCATCACCACTATCTGGTCACCACCTATCTGCAAAATTTATTTATCCTTGATCACAGGCACGAAAACTAAGGCACCCGTCACCATGCATGCGTGGATATCTTCCTCTTTGTCTTCAAAGTCATATGTTTGTGTTGTGGCTTATAAACATCTCTAATTTTCACTACGGGGTCAATGTGGGATAAATCCCCAAGGTTTTTAAAGCCATTTTGAAATCTGGGTGCCAAAATTTGGGGGTCCCAGCACACATTTAGGCCTCCAGCCAACGGGCCCGCCATAAGCCTTTGGGCTTCTTTCTTATTTCACAATACAATCATTTTAGTATATAAATACCAAACAAACACAAATCCAGTCAATGTGGGATATATGCTCTGTGTGATTGTTATGGGAAATTTAGACAGTGCTTCACACAGGCAACTGTATCTCGCACACTAAGACAAATTTGGAAAATCGCTCCAGTGTGAATCTGGAGAATTATATTTTCGACAACATATCAAAACTTTAGCCTGATCCAACAATGGAATTAAAAGTTATGCCCCCCGCAATATGATTGTTTTTCTATCTCCTGCAAATTCATGTTTACAATGAGAGGTAATAAAAATTTAACCATTTAAAATGTCCTCCATTCTCTAGCTCTATATACTGTGTAAATTTCTTTTGGGTCTGGGATTACATTTGCAATATTTAAATTCTCACTGATATTGAAAAGTCTCTTGAGTCATTACATGAGCCATGTTGCTGTTTACAATGTTTTGCAAATGCATTGGTATTGATACCTGCCATTTGCATATTGCATATTTTATCATCCTTTATATTTTGCACCAAATGGCACTTCTTGCCTTGTATTTTATATAGATATTATAATCTTCCCCCTTTCATATTTAGCATAGACGTTGCATTCTCCCTCAATTACCCTGCGCGAAGTCTCTTCAAAAATGTACTCCAACATTCACTATGCAAGCCATCTCATGCATTTGAAAGAAAACCATTAAAGCTATCTTGCGTGGAATGCCTCCTCCAATTTAACACAACACCTCCATGAAATGCTTAAGACTCCCATATATATTGTACTGGTTGTTTCTTTAATTCCAACTACTAATTGCACAAATCTTGATATACTTTAAAATTTGTATGCCTACTTCCACATATTTATAAAACTCTATGATGTTTTTTTTTAACTCAACATCGACTGTATAAACATGAGCCCCTATTTCCAGCATAGCTTCCTCATGGATTATTATACTTTTGAACGCAAATACTTGAAGAAATAGAAACATTATTTGATAGGTGCATTGTTGAATAGCATTTTAAGTACTATCCACATACTCATTCAGTGCACTCCAGGCTCTTGCATAGTGATTTAATAGAGGAACCATCACCGATTCATAAATAAACCTCTTTGTTCTCCCAAAATAAAACCTAATGTGCAACTGGATAATGAAGTACTAAACCGGCAATCATTTAAAATTGATATCTATAACACCACAAACTGGTCCATCAAATAGTAAATGGCCTTTGAAGTCATCTTTGAAAACTGATCAAAAAGCCTCCCAGAATCATGCAGTCGGAAAACCATTCTCATTTCCAAAATATAGGCATGGTCACCAACTGGATTTACTTGAAATCATTAGGGGTTCAAGATAATAATATTAGAAACTAGCTACTTCAATTATTCTGCAATTAGGCGTATTCAAACTTATACAAACCCTGCCCAAGTTGCAATTTGAAAAGACATCAAATCAACTCCTGAAGATCTATCACTTGGAAAATTGATTCATTTATTTACATCAAATACTCATGCAAAAGGGATTCATCAGATTTATCCTCAGGTACAAGATGTAACTGTTCAAACTTAGCAATTTAGAAAACTGTTTAAATGCAATATGTTGAAACGACATAAACTTCATCCAGATCAATCATTGAAAGATTAGAAATATATTCTCTGAGACTTCACCATCAAATAAATTAGTATACTTACACACCATGAGAATTATTCCATAATTGTTTCTTGAAAACAACTCTCAGAAAATGACCATTCCATTTACTCCAATTCTGCTTTGCATTGTCAAACTGCACAAACTGTCTTCAAATTTTGATTCACAAAGTAATCAAAAAGAACCCTTAGAATCTGAACGTCTAAAAATGGATTCACCTTCACATGTGGATTATGAAACTTCAACTAACTTTCTCTGAAATTGAATTGATCAATTAGCATCAATCTGCAAAGTCAGCACCTTACAACTTTCTGATTTTAAAACTAAGTAAATATGTAGAAATCTGATTTAGAATAGCATAGAAAAGTGATCAACTGGATTGACCTGAGTTTGAAACTCTTCAAATAGGTAAACTCTCATGTCTACAATGTAGAAATAATTTCAATTCTTCTTGACCTCGGACTGGGTGCAAACAAGGAAATCAAAAAATAGGTCACTTAATTCTGGATTATGCACATTCAGTGAAACTTGATAAATTGGAAATGGAGAGGCTCTGGCAAAGTGGATAGATGGATTGGTGTGAGTCTAAAAATATTTGGGAAGGTACACTTCCATGTTTTTAATGTAGGGGAAAATTCAATTATGTAGGGCATTCAACTAGATATATCTTGTAGAAGCTCAAAGTAGACTATTCAGAAATCTGTGTATGACAGAGAAACTAAACAGCTCTCTAGGACCAACTTTGGGGAAACTGAAAACTTATCAAATGGATTCAAAATGAATTAGGATTTAAAACATAAGCTCTCTAACATACATATAAAAATTCTCAAAGAAGTGACCCATGAAACTTAAGAGGATGCAAGATATTCAGATGCAAATTAGGCAAGTTACAACATTTTGACACTATAATCAGCATATGCAAAAAGGACAAGTGCTCAAAACAAGAAATCACTAAATGAATCAAAACTTGAACCTAACGATCTGGGATATCTTATTATGCCTAAACAAGAGTGATGAACACCTGATATGCATGAAAAACTTTAGAATTGCATTTGGGAAAAAAGGCTCAAAAGTACTCATAAGGGGCCAGAATGAAATTTTTTTAACAAGGTACTCAAAAAACCTTGTTGTATTTTTGAGTACCAATAGTGGCTCTGACTATGGATGCATGCCCCATGTGGGCATGTAGAGAACTTTTAGAATCTCATGGTAGAAGAAAACCAGCCCAAAACTAGAAATTAGATTTTCTCTTTCCTCTTTTCACTAACATCTTTCAAAACTCTTCTCTCTTCTCAAAAAAATGGGGAAACCTCTTACTGAATGAAAACACACAACTAAAAAGGAAAGCAACTATACAATATGTTCATTATATACAAGAGGTCCAAAGCCCTAAAACTAATATCATCTCTTACCTCTGGCATACACCTGGTTTTCATTTTCATAAATCAGAGATAAGATGAAATGAACACTTCCATGCATCTGGCCTATCTTATTTCCATTATCCATTAGCTCAAGACAAAAAATTTCATCATAATCTATTTGAGAACTAAAATAGAAATGATACCAATTTTTCAAATAATGTGGCATATGCATGATGCATTCATTAGTTAACAAAAATTGAAATCCAATGCAGTAATTATCAATACTTGACTCAATGCCACATCATTGAAAATCACCTTCTTGCTAGAAAATAAAACACTTAAAATCTGATAGGTTGCTTGTGTTAGCATTATTATATCCATCCACATCAGTAGTTTGCACATTAAAGAAAAAATCAGCATGCTGAAATTTATGCAAATACTGAAAACATTCACTGCTTAGGATATGATCTGGCTCATTCTTCAAAGTATAAGGAACAACAATCGGTTCACTATCAAAGTTAATCTCATCATAGACATCATAAATCTTATGCAAATGATTCTAACTTTCTACAGGAGGAGATAAATCAAGAACATCAAAAGAACAAGATTCAACATCTTCATTATCAAACAATGGTAATCCCATATCATAATCCATACTCCTTTTCTCAAAAAGATTACCATCTTGCATATTTTCATTGACTTCCATATTCATATCAGAATCTTCATAAATACCTTCCTACAAATTATCAGCATCCTTCAAATCTAAAACTTGTTGGGTGGGTGGGAAAACATTGGCACATTCATCATAAACATGTGAATCTTGAGAAATTGAAGGACTATCCCTTAATAGTTCATTAGAAAATTTAGAATCTGAAAAATATTTACAATCTACACAACTATCCTGATCAGTGCTCAAATTGATAGTTGGAGTCTCTTTATCCCTTAAATCAGCAATAAGACTGATTCTTTCATCATCTGACATATCATACTCAACTTGACTGTGCTCTAGTGACATAGGAGTATAAGGAAAATCAGAAATATAAGTATCAACACTCTAAATATTTGATACATATTCCTTATCAAATTCAATATGTGTGAAGTGCTGAGATTCAAGTCTGTCTTTCCCTAAAAATCTGAGGTATTCACAAGACAATAATTCTAAAATTTGTTCACTATGAAGAGAACAACTGTCATCATTTATATTTATCTCTGATACATTTTCACAATCAACATTATCATAATACTTTTCAAAATCATTCTTCATACCCTCAATAATCTTATCAATATCAAAACTTATATTTATAGGGCATGAAGAAAGAGAATCATCTTCTGATACATACCTCTGAAAATCAACAATCAGAAAATCTAATATTTTCTCACTGCTGAGCAAGGATTGACAATCTTGTTTACCCTCACTATTTTCTTTCTTCATGCTACAAATTTCTTCCTCATTTGAATCATGGATTGAGATCTCTCGAATCATATCATCTTGTGCAAAGCAATCACTAAAGACACTTACATCTGCATCCTAGTTATCATCTTGTTGTCCACACAAAAAAATTTCACTATCTTGCTGCTCACAAAGTTCATTATTAGTATCAGAATAAGTAAAACCTTCAGCATAAATGGCTTCATCATTATAACCATAATAACTAGATTAGATATCACTAGATTTAGCTTAATCAGCATAACTAGATTCGTAATCAGCATCGTTAACATTTTTAGATTCAATATCACTAGTTTCAACTTCAGATATGTCTTTAGAATAAAGATTTTCTACATGTTCCATCCATTGCATAGTATTCCAAATATTATCCACCCTCTGAGAGCTTGGAAAATTTATAGAATCAGGAAAACAAATTTTAACAAACAAATTTGCCCAAACAAACTCCTGAGGACAGAAAGGGATATTATACTCTTCTATCTTATCAGTAAACCTCATGTAAAAATCACATTGAGACTCACCCTCATTTCTGCTTATACTTTCTTGTAATGTTCTAACCACCAATTCTTGAATCTTTTGTCTTATCACTTCAGTTTCTACACTAACAAGTTCAAGTTCCGATAAAGGGCTTTTAGATTTAGACATATCATGATTATCACTATCCTTCCAATTACCATATTGCTCAACAAAACAATCTACTAATGTAGCCATAGATCCTATTGAACCATGAGGTAATTGCTTAAACCAATCTCTAGCATCTTCAACTAGAGATATAGAAAATAAATTCATTAATACATCCTCATGTGTAATGTCATGATCATCTATCAAATCAGAAAACTTTCTTATATGTTTCTTAGTTGATTGCTTATCTAGACCAGTAAACTTTGGCAAACAATGTCTGACTACTGGTGGAATAGGATTTGGGTATCCAGGGATATCTTCAAAGTTTATAGCATTGCACAAGCTAACCCAATATAGGTGTGACATCTTAACAGATAGAATAACTATAAACTACCTCTCTCTTCCCTTTTAGCTTAGTGCTAACCACTTAATAGGGAAACCATGTATAACTGATTTTTATGGAACAAAAGACTTATTCAATGAAAATAAAAATACCTGGAGAATGATGAATTTGCTGCAAACTATTTGATTTGAAGTCACCTCCAAATTACCTTCAAAACTTTGTAGAGCCGCCACCTCTTTACAGAGGAAAAATTTTGAATTAGCTGAGATCTCTTCACCCCAACTCTGACCTTCCTCAAATCAGCAACTTATACATTTCCAACATAGAGCTTTTTAATGATTCCTCTAATCATAAGAGTCCAAAAAATCAGATGTCCTTCTCACTGCAAGTCCACCTTTCTTTTTAGTCTTTCTTCAAATATGCACACTGGTGCAAATCAAAGAACTCAGAGTCGCCACTCACCACATGTGAGTTTGTATGAATATTTCTTTGATGAACTTGGAATTTCAGACACTTTGCAATGACAAACAGAACAACTTGACTCTTTTCAAAAATTTAAAGAATATTTCTTTGAAAACAATGACTCTATAACCAGACTCTGAGATGATTCAACAAAGCAAGGAATTGAGCATCTTAAACTTGTTTTACTTTTACTTCCCCTGTAGATTCGCCAATTTGTTAGCACTTTTTCTTGCAGAAACAAAATTTGATAAAATGATATGCTTGATTCTCAGACCATACACTCTTAGATCATGCAAGATAAAGTTTAATTGATGAGGATTGGATAATATCCTCCTTCTTTAAGATCCAAGAGACTCGGGTGGGTATTTCCTAGATAATTTACTATGTTTCAAGTAAACTTCAAATGGTGGATAAGGTCTTCACTTCTATGTTATTATGTTTCTGATCACATCAATAAAATGCCACTCTTCAAATGAATTGAGAACAATCTGAAATAGATCTTGACAAGGAAAAATATGACTGTAATAACAAATAACAGTGGCATAAGGATGTTCATCCTTCTTCTTTTTCTGAGTTTGAACTCAAGGAAGGCTAACCTTTTGATTCTCTCTTGAAGGAATTAGCAAACTGAATTTTCTCCAGCTAACACAATCTACTTGAATTCAGCTTATGTGTTTTTAGTAATTATAGTATATTTGATTGATGTTATTGGATGAAGAAATCACTCCTTATCAAACCCTAGACCAGTGCCTAATCCTATGGGAAAAGGATCAATATTGGTATAACTCCACAATAAGGTGACTAATGAAACTACACCTGGACAGAATGCCTTACAGACTATCCTCTCACTCCTACACCTCTGTAAATCAGATCTTAATACTAATATTTAGTTCTCTAGGATCCCTTGAAAGAATTATTCATTCCTTGAAGGACCTAACAAATGATTGCATAATCACCTTGTAATCTGTATATCTAAATGCCTTACAAATAGACATACAAGAGCTTGAAAAAAAATACAAAGAGACAACCCAAGATGTAAAATAGAGACTGCAATGTATTCATTAATGTCTTTCTGGTTCAAATACTTACAATAAACCAAAATTTGTATAGGGGTTAAGACTCAAAATTTAGTAGTTTTCCTTACAGTTATCTTTTTTCATCTGGGACCTACCCTAAACTCCTGCAGGGAAAAACCCAAAAATAGATTAGAGGAGAGGAACCTCTAAAACTGAGAAGAGAGGGGAAAAACAAGAAAATAAGAAACCCTAAAATCTTTGAGCAATTCACACTTGTCCCTCATCAAATCTGATTTGCACTAATCATTGAAAAATCTAGCTTTACTTTGTCTTTTCAAAATCTGACTTAGATCTCTTTTGGTGGTTTCAAGGTCTAATTTTTGTCTGTCTTTTCCAAACTCTTTGAATTCATTATGAAGAAACAAATCTGATCTTATTCAACAAAATATCACCAAAATCTGATTAATCTTGTAAAAAATTGATTGCTTTCAAAAATCTGATTTCAAAAAAGAAATCCTCCCAAGATGCCTCTCTAATAAGGTTTAGCAATAAAATATATTTGTATTTTGTCTCATCACTATGTGAAAATCATTCTTATCTTTATTCTCTACAAGTATCTGATTTTATTTTCTAAAAGTTCCCTCTGAATCTGATCACATCTTTGCAAAAATCTGATTTTTATCCTCTGCATAATTCTTGACTTTAAAATTTGATCTTCATTCTCTGAAAAGACATCCTCCAAATCTGATCTTTCTTTTGAAAAATATCTATTTTCTGATCCAAAATCCTTCTGGAATGCATATTGCTTATAAGTTTTACAATAAAATATTGCATAGACTATATAAAATATTATAATGCCCTAATCTTGCACAATATTATAATCTATTATACTTTGTCTTTTCCTTACAAATATGATTTTATTTACATTTTAAAAATTTGCAAAAGACTGATATTTTTAAATCCTTTTAACCTTTGAATCCTGTGCATTTTCTTTTTGAAATTCTCCATTTTATGCAGATTTTCCCCAGATTTCACCAGAATTTGACATGTGTCATGCACTGACTGGCTGCTCCTAACTGGTCTTTAACTCACCTTTTAACTGCAGTCATCTTTTCCTTCATGTCTTTGAGTATCTAAATAATTTCTTTAACTATGTTTTGATTTGGAGACTTGGAGACAAGCTTTAGTCTCCAAGTCTCTGGATAGGCTTAACTTGACCATATATTAACCATTCCTTAACTGCGGTTACCTTGCACAATGTAGTCTTTAAGTCTCCATAAGAATTCTTTAACCGTGGTTAGATCTAGAGACCTCGCGACCACTTTGTCTCTAAGTCTCATGATGTTTGGAACTTAACATTTAATATCTGGCGACCACACAACTATGGTTAGTCTCCAAGTCTCTTGATATTTTCCACTTAACATTTCTTATCTAACGACCTGGCAACTAACCTCTAGCTATTAACTTGGCGGTTAGTCTCCAAGTCTCTTGATCCTAGCGGTTAACTGCTCTCCATCTCCTGACTTCGCGACTAGCCACCATGTGTCAACTTTGCCATGTCATCACCGCCATTTGGTTGCCACCTGTCTGCAAAATTTATTTATCTTCAGTCATGGGCATGGAAATCGAGGCACTAGTCACTATTCATGTGTGGATAGCTTCCTCTTTGTCTTCAAAGTCATATGTGTACATTGTGGCTTATAAACATCTCAAATTTGCACTACGGGGTCAATGTGGGATAAATCCCCTAGGTTTTTAAAGCCATTTTGAAATCTCGGCACCAAAATTTGGGGGTCACACCAGGCATTTAGCCCTCCAGCCAAGGGGCCCGCCTTAAGCCTCTGGGCTTCTTTCTTATTTCACAATACAAGCATTTTAGTATATAAATACAAAAAAAATGCAAACCCAGTCAATGTGGGATATATGCTCTTTGTGATTGTTATAGGCAATTTAGACAGTGCTGGACACAGGAGACTATATCTCGTGCACTAAGAAGAATTTTGAAAATTGCTCCTGTGAGAATCTGGAGAATTAGATTTGTGACAACATATTAAAAATTTAGCCTGAGCCAACGGTGGAATTAAAAGTTATACCCCCCACAATATGACTATTTTTTTGTCTCCTACATATTCGTGTTTACAATGAGAGGTAATAAAAATTTAACCATTTAAAATGTCCTCCATTCTCCAGCTCTATATGCTGTGTAAATTTCTCTTGGGTCTGGGATTACATTTGCAATATTTAAATTGTCACTGATATTAAAAAGTCTCCCGAGTCATGTAGTCTCCTGAGTCATTACATGAGCCATGTTGTTGTTTACAATGTTTTGCAAATGCATTGGTATTGATACCTTCCATTTGCATATTGCAAGTTTTATCATCCTTTATATTCTTCACCAAATGGCCCCTCTTTCTTGGTAGTTTATATAGACATAATAATCTTCCCCCTTTCATATTTAGCGTAGACATTGCATTCTCCATTCATTTACCCTGCGCAAAGTTTCTTCAAAAATGTACTCCAGCATTCAGTGTGCAATCCATCTCATGCATTTGAAAGAAAACCATTAAAGCTATCTTGCGTGTAATTCCTCCTCCAATTTAACACAACACCTCCATTAAATGCTTAAGACTCCCATATATTGTGTTGGTTGTTTCTTTAATTCCAACTACTCATTACACAAATCTTGATATACTTCAAAATTTGTATGGCTACTTCCACATATTTATACAACTTTGTGATGTATTTAGTTAACTCAGCATTGACTATATTAACATGAGCCCCTATTTCCAACATAGATTCCTCGTGGATTATTATACTTTTGACACAAAATAATTGAATAAATAGAAACATTATTTGATAGGCTCATTGCTGAATAGCATTTTAAGTACTATCCACATACTCATTCACTACACTCCAGGCTCTTGCATAATGATTTAATAGAGGAACTGTCACAACTTCATAAATAAACCTCTTTGTGCTCCAAAAATAAAACCTTATGTGCAACTGGATAATGAGTACTGAACTGGCAATCATTTAAAATTGATATGTATAGCACCGCAACGTGGTCCAACAAACAGTAAATGGCCTCTGAAGTTAGCTTTGAAAACTGATCAAACAGCCTCCCAGAATCATGCAGTCTAAAATCCCTGCTCATTTCCAACATCTAGGAATGGTCACCAACAGGATTTACCTGAAAGCATTAGGGGTTCAAGATAATAATATTCAAAACTAGCTACTTTAATTATTCTACAATTAGGCGTATTCAAACTTATACAAACCCTGCCCAAGTTGCAATTTGAAAAGACATTGGATAATTCCTGAAGATCTGTCACTTGGAAAAGTGATTCATTTATCCACATCAAATACTCATGTAAAGGGCTTCGCCAGATTTATCCTCGGGCACAAGATGTAACTGTTCAAACTTAGCAATTCATAAAACTGTGTAAATGCAATATGCAGAAACAACATAAACTTCATCTGGATCAGTCATTGAAAGATTAGAAAGATATGCTCTAATAATTCACCATCGGATCAAGTAGTATACTTACATGCCATGAGAATGATTCCACAATTGGCTCTTGAGAAAAACTCTTAGAAAATGACCATTCCGTTTACTCCAATTCTGCTCTGCACTGTCAATCTACACAAACTGTCTTCAAATTTTGATTCACAAAGTAATAAAAAGGAACCCTCAGAATCTGAACCTCTGAACATGGATTCACCTTCACATGTGGATTATGAAAATTCAACTAACTTTCTATGAAAGTGAACTTATCAATTAGCATCAATCTGCAAAGTCATCACCTTACAACTTTCTGAATTTAAAACTCAGTAAATATGCAGAAATCTTATTTAGAATTAGCATAGAAAAGTGATCAAATGGATTGACCCAAGTCTGAAAATCTTCAAATAGGTACACTCTCACGCCTACAATGCAGAACAAATTTCAATTCTTATTGACCTTGGACTGGGTGCAAACAAGGAAATCAAAAAATAAGTCACTTAATTCTGGATTATGCACATTGAGTGAAACTTAATAAATTGGAAATGGAAAGGCTCTGGAAAAGTGGATAACTGGATTGGTGTGAGTCTGAAAATATTTGGTAAGGTAAAATTCAATTATGTAGGGCATTCAACTGGATATATCTTGCAGAAGCTCAAAGTAGACTATTCAACAATCTGTGTATGATAGAGAAACTAAATAGTTCTGTAAGAGCAACTTTGGGGAAACTGAAAACTTATCAAATGGATTCAAAATGACTTAGGATTTAAAACATAATCTCTCTAAAATACATATAAACAATTCCCAAAGAAGTCACCCACAAAACTTAAGAGGATGCAAGACATTCAGATGCAAAGTAGGCAAGTTACAACATTTTGACACTATAATCAACATATGCAAAAAGGACAAGTGCTCAAAACAAGACATCACTAAATGACTCAAAACTTGAATCTAACCATCTGGAATATCTTCTTATGCCTAAAAAAGAGTGACGAACACCTGATATGCATAAAAAAATTCATAATTTCATTCGGGCAAAAAGGGTCAAAAGTACTCATAAGGGGCCAGAATGCAAAATGTTTAACAAGGTACTCAGAAAACCTTGTATTTTTTAGTACCAATAGTATAGTAAAAAAATGGAATCAATTACATTGTAGAATGGTTTATCCTTCTAAAGAAGTGGTTTTGGGGTCATGTCAAGCTCCTTGAATGGGTTCCTGAATTTGACCTAGATTTCCCCCTGTTCTACCCCAATTGTCCACCTTTCTCTAGCCAATTTCTAGCGTTCTAGACCGCAAATCTGAGATCTTTGACCTCAGGGTCAAGGTTGAAATTTTGGGTCTATGTTGACCTTGACCCTAAGCTAGGTCATGGTCAACCTCACCCTTGACCTAGGTCAAGACTGACCTCGACCTTGACCCTGGGTCTAGATTTTAGGGTCCCATAGTTTTCGGATCGGCTGTTTCAGGTTCCGAAGCGATGATTCCTAAATTATATTTAATATAGGTCCTCTCCTAAGATTAAAGGCTTTAATGGGAATTTAATTCTCCTATGTCAGCCTCCTTAGAATATTGTGCCCTAATTTCATATAAAAGGGAGCCTTTCTACTCTCATTTTCTCTAAGTCCTCTATTGAAGCCTAAGCATCATCAAGCAATTGAGAAACATTACCAAGTGAAGTTCAGTCAAGCAATCAAGAAAGATTTGAAGGAAGGACACATCCATTATCAAGCATTCAATCATTCATTAAAGAGATCCATGGGAGGCTATTGAAGGATTCAAGATACATAGTGCCCTTTTTGGTGATCTCTCCATCCATCTTCTTCCAAGCCTCTTCATAATCAAGAACCCATTCAAGATTTGGTGTTGGAGATCTACAATAAATTGATTGAATAAATCCTACATTCTAAATTAGAGATACATTGGTGCATACATACTTATGTATTCAAGGATTCAAATCCTCCACAAGGACTTTTTACAAGCAAGGTGAATTTATGCATTTACTTTGTTTACTTCTGCAATTTTAATTATATATTTGAGGTTAATTCCAAAACTGGGGTTTGACCAAGGCGAAACCCTCCCCCCCAACAAAAAAATATCCTTTTCTTGCAGGTACAAGTTCAAGACTATGGATTTGAACTTAGATTTGGATACCCTTTTCAGCGAACTATCAGGATATACGAACATATTTTTTGTCAGACCTGTGCAAGTCAGGGTCGAGATTACTGGGTCAGCGGTGATATTAGTTGGTCAAGGTCGAGATTTTTATCAAGACAGTGTTGGATCGGAAAAATATTTTTAGGTTTTGTTCATCTCTGTGTTTCCTTTCTGGATCATAGTTCAGATTTTCCAGAAATAGAGTACAGACCTCAGAAAACAACATTCTTTGATATGCAATTCTTCAAGGTTAGTACTTTCTCTTATTCTTTTCAACTACTATCATATATCATATCTACTTAATAATAAAATGGAATTTAAGATCTTCCTTTCTCTCATTTCCAAATGATTGATTCATTTGTGCATTGATCCTTCTTTTGGGTTAATCAACTTGGATCTTTCATTTGTGCATTTGGGGATAAAAGAGGAACATCTTATCTTCCTTCCTTATACATGCTTAATCACATATAAAATAATCACATACAAAAAAAAATCAATTAAATGTAAAGGTTAAGGAAATATAAACCCAAACCCTAAACATCAAATTTTATTCCTTTACATTTTGGTGAACCCACGATAGACAAATCTTTCTTTTTTGATGTTAGATTTACATGTTTATACTAGATCTTCCATGTTCTTTCAATTACATTTAAAATTCATAAATCAATATCTTGTGTTAGTTCATTTGCATTGCATTGGTGTATGAGCTTTACCACTTCTAGTCCTACATATAGTATCCTGGTTAGAAGAAGTCATAGACTTATGCATTCCTTTGATCCCGAGTCTTCCTCTCCTTTCCTTAGGATCCCGGATGATAACTTGATAACCCATGATTCCAATCCTTCTATGGAGAATAACTCTTCTCACTCATCTCATGATTAGGATGATTCCTTAAGAGTTCCTCCTGAACAAGTTCAAAAACTCTCAACCGAACTTGATAAAATGGGAAATTGGCTTATCAAAGAAAACCATAATCAAGATTCCATCCAAGCTATAGAGGCTATTAAGAAAGTCCTCTATGATAATGATCAAGGTGTTAACTTCTTTCTTGATCTTACTCATCTTGTCCATTCAAATGTTAAACCTTTAGTTCAAGAGGCTCAATAATTAGGATATACACCTCCTATCACTATTCAAGGACCTTTTTCCGCTCCTAGCATTCCTACTTATACTCCTCCTTTGATGAATACATCTATCCCAATTACATCTATCCCTATGAGTGCTCCACCAGTATCTCTACCTACCTCACAACCTTTATATCATAATGTACCTTTTACTTATTCTAATCCCCTTCCAACTGTGATTCCTAATGTTCCACCGGTTCTGTCTTCTATTCATGCTGCTTCCTACACTTTCCCTAGTGTTCCTAACATTTCTATGCCACCTGTTTCCTCTAATGATTCTACAATTATTAGGTTAGCTCAAACTGTGTCATCTTTATAAAAACAACTTGCATCCTTAACCCAATCCATCTTTAGCATTCCTACATGTGACATGGGTAGTCTTTTATCCTTAGACATCATTTGTGCTACTGTCCCTCAACAAGACAATATGCCTCATCTTTCTAATTATAATGGTAAAGGTGATCCTATCACTCATGTTAAAAAATTTCAAATCCTTTGTAGTGATTATGCTCATGACCATAGGATTTTAGCTAAATTGTTTGCTAGAACTTTTCATGATAAGGCTTTGCAATGGTATTGTTCTTTACCTCCTTATTCAATTGATTCTTTTCCTAAACTTGCTAATACATTTATCCAACAATTTCAAAATAACATTGGTCCACAAGTTTCTTTAAAAGATTTAATGCATTATAAATAAAACATTAAGGAAAAATTGACTAATTTCATTGGTATATTTAAGCATTTGTATGCTTAGATTTCTAATCTTGTTCTTGATATTGATATTCAACACATGTTTATTTCAAATTTACAAAAGGATATTAGAGATAAGATTTTGCTTACTGAATTTTCCTCTTTTCAACAACTTTGTGCAGCACTTCATCATTATCAGTTACAAGTGAGTCAATTTGAGAGCAACACTCCAATGGCTCTTGTTCTTGTTGATAAGAGTGACAATGCTCCTAATCCTAATAAGTTTTAGAAACCTAATAACTATGTAAAGATAAATAAATAGATGAATGAGGTTGCTACTTAAGTTGTTGTTACATCCAATAATGCCACTTCGACATCCACTGCTTTTCGTATGAATCCTAAGTTTACTCCTCTCTCTGAAACTTTACATTCTATATTGAGTAGGTCATTAAGTGCTAATATGATTACCTTGCCTCCTATTTGACCTCTTCTCCCTACCATGATAGAATCCAAATTCTTTGATTCTAAAGCTTTTTGTCAATACCATCGCCAGAATGGCCATGATACTAAAAAATATTATTCTTTAAAGCATAAAATTCAAGATTTAATTGATTCTAAAGCTTTGTTTGTTGATAATTTTGATCGTAGTGGAAATAAATCTGTTTCTCCTCCTAATCAAAACCTTCAAATCTATACGGATCCTTTACCTACACATGATACTAACACCATAGCTCAACCATCTTTTGTGAATATTGTTTATGATTCAAAGTTGGATTATCTTAATCACATTGTTAATCATGTGGAGTGTGTTGTTTTGTCTCAACCTACTATTCAAGAACCTTTTCCTCTACTCTAACTTCTAGTTCCACCTAAACCTTAAAAAAAAACTAAGGATAAGTGACCCAGGGAACTTTTAATCAGCTTTGATGATTCTGAAATGATTAAAGCTCATGATGGTCCCCTTTATATCTATGCTAGGATTGCTAAGATACCTACTTGTGGTTGTCTTGTTGATCCCACATAATTAATAAATGTCATTACTGAGGAAAATATTTTTATGAAAAACTTACAACATGATTTCTATGATCCATCTGATGCATGGAATCAAACTTGTAATGGTTTTATTTATCCTGCACTTGGTTCTATCAACTTACCAGTGGAACTTTGTGGTAAAGTTGTAGATACCACCTTCATTGTTATTCCTACTTCTAATCAATTTAAAATCAAATTTGGTTTATCATGGATAACTGTTATGCATGCTATTTCTTCTCCTATTCATAAATGTCTTAAGTTCATTCATAATGGAGAAGTCAAAATGATTAATCATAGTTTGTATCAACCTTCTAGGCCTAGAGATTGTGCCACTCTTTATTTATTTTGGCCTTAATTACCTAATTCATGTCCTCCTCTCCCTGATCATCTCTTTTTCTCATACCAAGCTTACAAACATCATAAAATTGCTGAGTTAAGCATGCCTCTGATAGATCTCAATCGTGGTCTTTTGCCTACTCCTTCCATACCTCCTTTAGCCATTACATCTAATTCTAATAATCAAACTTCTACTATTTCATTACAACCCATTGAGAATCCTCCTATAGAACTTATGAAGGAATTTGTTTTCATTCCTCCTAGTTCTCATCATGTGTTAAGAAAAGAAGAACACAACAAATGTACTAATGAAAGTCGTAAGAAGCGTAGAGCTAATGCTAGGGCTTGTGCTTCTCTTTTGTTGGTGCTATTTCATGTTTGAAATATGCCTTGTGAAATTTTGAGGTCCCCTGTAATTCATGTTATCCAAGGGTTTAAAATCATGGTAAAAAAAATTTCTCATGCCTCTACAAATTCTTCTCTAACCATTGACCTAGTCAAAAAATGTTGAAAAACCCTTTTGTCGTGTCTCCTAGTGAAATTCCGATCATAAAAACCCTAAGTACTGGAATGTTTTCTAATTTCATGTTACCTTTTTTGCTTAATCTATGTCTCTAATGTGTTCTTTTGAGTGGTCATGTTTATTAAATTTGTCGATCCTAAGACCGTGGTATTACATTATTCCTTTAATCCAAAGTCTACTAGGGTTTTAATTAAATTCATTATATACCAGGCACTTCTATTTTGATCTGACAGATCACTTAATGGCTTAATCTCCAAGATGCATGACATCTATCTCTTAAGTGATTAAGTGTGAGTGACATGTGTCCTAGTGGGGCTGATGGTCGTAAAGGTTCTCAGCTAACCAGTGGGCAAGTCATGAATTAATCAATGATAGACTTAATCACTTAAAGGAAAAGTGCGCAACATCTAATGGATAAGCGATTAAGTGGTGTCAACGCATTTCAAGAGAAGTGATGTGGGTCAGGTTGTAGACAGCATAAAGGTGACTAAAGTTTGGAAAGATTTAACAGTGGGCTTAATTTATTATACCCAAGATGCTCGACATCTATCAGTCAAGCCATTAAGTAGTGTTGACATCTCACAGCTAGTGGACCCAGATATTTAGAGCTGGCGATAATTAAAGAATAGTTAACTTTTTTTTCATCTAACGGTCAGCTTAATGGATTAACTGCAAAGTAACCGATATCTAGCATCTAAGCCATTAAGCGGTGCTTACGCGTGTCCTAGTGGGACTAGTTGAGGTCGTAACAATGGAGTTAAAGGAACAACATCTACATAAAGGATTGATAGTTGGCTTAATCGCTTGGAGGTAAAGTGCTCAGCATCTAATGTGTAAGCGATTAAGTCTGAGCAATGCATGGCATAAAAAGTGGGTCCTGTATAGTGCGGAATTCATGTAAATAAAGTCGCAAGTGTTAAAGGATCGGATGGTTTTCTTAATCACTTAGAGGAAAAGTGAATGAAATCTAATGGACAAGCAATTAAGCGGTGTCAACACGTGTCTAGGGCGAACAATTGTTTCCGGGAAAATAAGGTAGCCATCAGATGAAGAAGATAATGTTTAAGATCTATAGCTTAAATTCAAAGTTGTTAAAATAAGCTCCAATGAGTTGTTAAGCCATGAGTTTGAAGTAGGAAAATTGATTGCAGAACGTGTGACTACTCCAGTCAAATTCAATATGAATGATTGATTTGATTGAAGCCATAAAACTGGTTAATTCGACTTGAAGTCACAATAATCCAACAAAGTCATTCGAGAAAAGAACAGAATTACAGAAATACTCAGGTCCATGCGATAAAATTGCATAATGGGTAAGTTTTCTCTGATTTAGCAACGTTCAGGTTCCTAGAAAGATTTTCAGTTCAAAAGGCTTTCAAATTTATTGTTTCAAAATACAAACTTCATCTTAGCAAAAAGCCTTACGTTCAGAATGGCCCTTAGGATTGAAATTTCTGGAGAAGTAGATTACCAAAAGAGAAATGTTAGGGAGGATCTATTGCAACAATTGAAAGGATCCATGGGCGATGCTACCCAAATCAAGAGAATAGTTCCAACACATCCCCATTTCAAAATAGGAGAAGGCTTGTATGATTTGGGTAGATGGGCTAAAGATTTTAAAACCAGTTTCAATGGCCTTACTCTATTTAGAACTGCATATATCCAAATAAATGCTCCTATCCTAGATTGCAACATATGGGACTTGGATGCAAGAAAGTTGATAGTTCCCAGGGTGTTTATGGATACAGATCTGTTCACTCTGATTGCCAACACTTATGACAAAGTATCTAGGGTTTTCAGGGATACAAAGGGAACTATGCTATTGACTGTTTCAGTTGATGAAATTAGAAGAATCTTCAAGTTGAGTGATACCTCAATACAAATAGATGATATTGACTTTGATTACTTTAAGGAAGTATACCAAACCTAGAGGGAATTTTAAAGAAATGAGGCTTTGAAAGGGTACTTTAACAAGATAGGAGACTTGATTGTAGTAGGGCCTAATACACCAGAGCCATTCAAATAGGATTACTTCAATCAAAAGGCCAAGAAAATGTATAGTGCCCTGTGTCAGGTTCTAGGAGAAGATGAAGAAGTAACAATGTCTATGGACATAATTCTCATGGTGATTTAGATTCTACATCCCCAGCTATCAGTAGTTTTTGACTTTGCATCTTACATTGCCCAACAAATGCATGAAGATTTGTCAGGAATCCAAGACATAAACATACTTAAACCAATGGGATGGTATTTCCTTATGATGCACATGTTCTTGTCCAATAATGCTGACTTCTTTGAGGAAGATATGGAATTTACTAAGTTCCAAGGTAATGAGGATTTGGCTTTTCAGATGTGGGGTGTTGATCTATCATGGGATAGAAAAGAAGCTAGTTATGTTTATTTTGATAGGGTTTTTGCCACTAGGCTCAGTTCACTGTTGTGCAATCAAAATGCCAGGATCCACACTGATATGATGAGGTTTTTGAGACCTATGGATTTTTCCCTAGAATTGAAGATTTCCCATAATTGGGGAGATTTGCTTTTGTACCCTGTTTCTATAGTAATAAGGGTTTATGGATTTAGGGGAACCCCTAATGTGCTTCCCTATAGAGTCCCTCTGAAGATTGGGATTGTAGAGATTATAAGAAAATTGAGTAGACTACATGAGGAAGACCTAGCATGCAAAATGAAGGGAAACATTTTCCCTACCCTCACTAGAGCCCATCATTTCATCATAATAAAGGGTGGGTGGACACAATTTGATAAGTGTTTTGAACCTTATCACTTAGAAACATCTATATCCAGGTGTGCAGATAATGAAGATTTTATAATGGGTATGTTCAAAAAAAGAACCAAGTGCTTAACATTAGAGAATTAGTTTAATTACCCTAAGGATATTATCAGAAATGTTTATGACCTAGGTGACCAGGAGATCAGGAAAGAAAAATGGATGGTGTACAAGAAGTCATTGGACTTTGTACACAATTTTGACAAATCTTATGATACTCTGAAGGAGTTTTTCCCTTGGGCCAAGAAATTTGAGTCTTTGATGACTTTATTTGAGGGAATCATGCAGACCCAAAATGAGAAGAGATAGAGGATAATAGAAGCTAAGCCAGAAAAGGCTCATGTTATTTTGAGTAAACTTCCACAAGGAAGAGTAGTCCCACCAGGGGATTATGTGGTATACAAGAGGAGAGGTTACACTACTATCATGCCCAAAGTTGATAAACCTTCTCAGCATAAATGAAAGAGGCCAAAAAGTACTATTGCCTAAGAAGTTCCCTCTCCCAAGAGACAAAAGGTGGAGGGAAAAGAGAAAGAGAGTGAGTTGTACTCTCCCTCCCAGTCCCCTATGCATTTTGATGACCAAGCCATTGCTGAGAAATTGGTTCAAATGAGGAACACTGGAAAAGTTTTTGTTACTACCAAGGAGTTACAAGAAGGGATGCCAGAGGCACCTAGGCATAAAATTACTGACCTCATAGTTGCTAAATTCACAGGTAAAGAACTAAACCCTGTGACTAAGAAAGAAAGTGAGGAGTTCTTGTCAGATGACAAATTTGTCAAAACTAGGGCATTCATTCAATTTCTATAGAGAATTCACATTGATGAATTCAATAATAAATGCCAAAATTTATAGGAAGCTTAGCCAAATTATACTAAAGATGATATAGAAAAGGAGGTTAAACAGGAGCTAGTCTCTAGATTTGATAAGATCACCCCTGAAGAGGGTAGATAATTGGTCAAGAAACAGGGAGTCCTCATCCTACCTCAGTGGGACTTAGCTAATGCAGTAGTTTTTTATGTTGTCAGAAAAGAGGCAAAACCACTGAGCACTGTTGGGACATCAATTGGTGCCCAGTTTAGTGAAGATCATGCAACCTTGGCAATCTGGTCATTGGAGAAGAAAGACAAAACAAGATTGAAAGAAAATGATAAAATTGAGTATACAAGAAGCCTCATTGTCAAAAGAGTTTCTGATACTTCAGGAACTGAGGCAGCAAACTTTGTCTTTCAAATAGCTAACCTGAGCCTGAGGGTGGCTAGAAAAGAGAAAGAGGCTTATAATAGCCTGAATCAAAAGTATTAATTTTTATTGAAGGCCTATAATGATGAAAGGGTTAAGTCCCTAAAAAAGGACAATAGGATAGCAGTTCTGGAAGGGAGGCAGACAATTCATTTAATTCCCAAGGTGATGATTGCTCAGGAACCTCACCAACCCTCAATGTCTAGTCCTTTTGTGACTTACCCCCCATCCCCTGCACCATTG
Organism: Thuja plicata; assembly: GCA_018584345.1. Taxonomy (NCBI): domain Eukaryota; kingdom Viridiplantae; phylum Streptophyta; class Pinopsida; order Cupressales; family Cupressaceae; genus Thuja; species Thuja plicata. The sequence goes on from MU225125.1 coordinate 124,870, forward strand.
ATTCCTACTACCCAAGAGATTATTGATGCTAAGAGGGTAGAGATAGAAGCTAAAAAGAACAAATTGATTACTGTAAGATCAAGATTGGAGGAAGAAGGAAAAAGGGATCTTGAGGACTCCCCTGTATATAAAGAAGTTGAGGAATTAGTGAAGCAAAGGCGTTCTGATAAAATATATTCTAACCTCAAGAGGTGTGTTGATGAAGTTAATCTTGCCATCCTTTATTTGATGGGAAAGAAGATTGTAAGCATAATTAGCAAACATGATGAAGATAAAGAGAATTGGGACTTGATAATTGATAATTGGAAAGGGAAGAAAGCCCATGTAAAATATTTCTATTCTACCTCAAAGGAACAAAATAATATTGATATCATCTTGACAAGGACCTACAAATGCCTTAAACTGATGGTTGAACTGCATATCAAAAAGAATATGATCATCAAAAGGATAGAGACCTTAAGAGTTGAATTCTCTAGAGATAGATATGACATGTTTCCCAATATGTTCAAAAAGGATGGAAACATAAAGAATGAAGCCCTATGGAGTAAGCAATTGAATGAAACACTAACCAATAGAATAAATAGTATTATTACATTGGAAAACACAGGTTGGTTTGTGTTAACTATTGACATTCTCAACAAGTCCAGGGCATTTTTTGAATCTTGGGAATCAGAGATTGAAAAGGACAGTACTGATTGGGAGGAGTTCAATAGCCAAAAATATGAGGTTCTCAACTTCAGTTGGCCGGATGATGAGGTGTTTACCCCTTGGATTAGCAAGTACGGTATTGTCACTCCAATAACTAAAAGTAGTAGTATAGGAGTGACAACAAGCACTAGTGATGCCTAGATGTCTAAACAAAGGCAAGTATAATTTTTGCATCAATGAAGAGTACAAATCCCATATGATAAGGACCTAACAACCTCAGGGAAGTTGCAAGCATTCAGGTGGTCATAAGATAAAGGATTACATAACTTGTAACAAAGAAATGTTATTCTCTCCGCCTAATTTTTGTCTCATGTGTGAAATTTAAATTTTGTCCTATAGCCTAGTCATTTGAAGCTTCTTGCATCCTTATTTTCCAAAAGGATTCCAAGTTGACTAGGGCTATCTATAAATACCAAGTTGTAATATTTTGAGGAGTATGGTAAAATTAAAAACTACAAAGCAGGCTTTGAAATGAGGTCTAGTTTTTGAAGTCTAGAGTCAGTCTAAATGTATTGGAATCATAAATTTATTAATAAAAATACAATGTAATTTCCATTCTCAAATTGTTGGTGTCTTTTTGCATTTTATTCAGATTTTTTATATTTTATATGTAAGGCATGTTAAATGTATCAGTTGCAAGGTAACTATGTTTCTATTTGTAAGTAGCTATCAAGGATGGTTTAAATCTTATAGATAGTTCCAGGGGGTTAGGGTTTGTGCAATAATTTGATACAGGGATATGAGCGTGAGAGGATAATTTTTAAGGCATGTTATCTGAGATCTTGTTGTATTTAGATTAACTATCTTTGATGAATATATGTTTTCATAGTGACTCTATGGCCCAATGGATTAGGCACTGGTCAAGTTCTGACTAGTAGTATTATCATCAATCATTCAAAAATTGATAATATTTACTTATTGTTATCAAAATATGTGGATGTCTAGCTATTTACATTGAGAAATGTAATTCATCTTAATGATTCCTTAGAGATAGAATCAATAGGTTAACCTTCCTAGTTCCAAGAACTTAAAAAGAAGGATCATGAATCCTTGATCCACTGCTAGATTCTAAGTCATTTACCAAATCTGGAAATAGGTACACCCACCTGAGTTTGTGGAGCTCAAAGTGAAGAAGGATTATATCCTTGTTAATTAGCCTTGTTCATGTATAAATCTGAATTGGGAATTGAGAGTCAGGCATTTAATGCTATTTTAATTGATTCTACAAGAAAAAGTGCTAACATCTTCTTTGAAACTCTTTAACTTCTTTTGACCAACCTATGCATGATGTGTCAAAAGAAGTCAATATTCATAATGATGTTAAGATGAATGATTGTGATGATCCTATTCGCATCTTAGATCCCATTTCAGTTAATCTTGATGAGGAGGATACTTTAGATGATCCTATTGATCCTAGTGATTAATATGAGACCATTGACCTTGACATTGACTTACCTCAAATGCTTTCAACTCAATTAACCATTACACCTCGTATCAAGCAACGCGATTCTCAAGAGGATCCTTGTTTGGAACTGGCTATAATTCCTATTGTATTGGATATAGACCCTCTTGCGAGTTGCCCACCTATCCTAACTGATATAAACCAAGATAGGGAGAGTAGACGATGCACTTTATTGGCCTATCCTTCATGGTAGCCCTTTTTGTGTTTGCATGTTGTACTGTGCTTCTCCCGTAATGTGTTTGCTAAATGTTTGTTAGATTCTTTTATATGACCCTTGTTACTTTGTTGGTACAAGGTGATAAAAGATTCAAACCTGTTATACAATTCCTTTATACGTATCTTTATTCTTCTATATGCGGTTTCTATGTTATGTTTCACTCGTGTTATTGTTCGTAGATGTTTCCTTTGTATAATCTACTTGGATCTGTGACATGGTAGCACTGATTATTTTTGGTCTCCAGGTTGTGGTTCGAAAATATTCTTCTTCATAACTCTTAAGTTTCTTTCCTCTATTATGATTGTAGTTTTACTTTCTTTAGGGAATGATGTCAATTCATTTCCAATAATATCATATTTATATGTACATGTTATCTTATGATCATACTGACCCCAGAGTAGGTAGATCCCTTTTGTGTTCTTATGTATGTTTATGTTTTATTTTCCCTTGATTTGTCTTCATTTGGGGGCATCTCGTAGTGGAAACGTAATCTGTAGAGTTGTTTATGTTTCCGTTCAAGCCATTGCTCATGTTAAAGTGTTAGCAATGACTTTAACATGGGGGCATATGCTCTACTCACTTTTTTCACACACACACATGTTCAAAATATTTTCAAGCACTTAAAATTTTTCCCTTTACGGATTAAAAAATAATCCTTAAAGCATGGACATTTTACATTTTATTTTACTTTTTAGGATCTCTTGATCCCTCCAGTTTTCAAAATTTTAATATGTTAAGGTCGGCAGGTGTCCTTAAGAATGGATCTTCCTGATGGGTTGACTAGTGATTAGCCACATTCACTAGGCGGTTCAATTCCATCTTTCCAGTTACATTGTTTACTTGTGTGGTTCACAATGGCACATATGTTCTCATTGGGAAAGATAATCACACCCTCTTTCTCTTTCCTTAACTAGTGATGTCTCTCTTATCATGATCTTAGGTTTGATAAAGACTTAAGTCCCTTGGGGGCTTGAGGTTTTCTTTGTCCCTTTTTTATTCCAATAAGGTTGTTTTTTCTTTATGATCTCCTTTACCAAGAGTTTGTGTTGAGTTCATACTCTTGCTAAAGTGGGGGCTAAATGTATAGTCAGAAAATGGAAGCACTTCCATTGTAGACTATTTTAGCCTTCTAAGTAAGTGGTTTTTGGGTCATGTCAAGCACCTTGAATGGGTTCCTAAATTTGAACTGGCTTTCCCCCTATTCTGCTCCAATTCTCCACCTTTCTCTAGCCAAATTTTGGCATTCTAGACTGCAAATCTGAGATCTTTGACCTTAGGGTCAGGGTTGAAATTTTGGGTCTATGTTGACCTTGACCCTAACCTAGTTCAAGGTTGACCTCACCCCTGACCTAGGTCAAGGTCAACCTTGACCTTGACACAGGGTCTAGATTTTAGGGTCCCATAGTTTCCGGATGTCGGTCTTTGAAAAAGGTTAATTCCCACTTTTGGGTTGGTTGTTTTGGGTTTTGAAGAAATGATTCCTAAATTATAATTAATATAGGTCCTCTCATAGGCATAAATTCTTTAATGGGAATTTAATTCTCCTATGTCATCCTCCTTAGAAGATTGTGCCCTAATTTCATATAAAAGGGAGCCTTTCTCATCTCATTTTCTCTAAGTCCTTTATTGAAGCCTAAGCATCATCAAGAAATTGAGAAACATTACCAAGTGAACTTTAAGAAAGCAATCAATAAATATTTGAAGCAATGACACATCCATCATCAAGAATTCAAGCATTCATCAAAGAGATCCATGGGAGGCCATTGAAGGATTCAAGCTACATAGTTCCCCTTTGGTGATCTCTCCATCCATCTTCTTCCAAGCCTCTTCAAAATCAAGAACCCATTCAAGATTTGGTGTTGGATATCTACAAGAAATTGATTGAAGACATCGTATATTCTAAATTCTAGATCCATTGGTGCATACATACTTGTGGATTCAAGGATTCAAATCCTCCACAAGGACTTTTTACAAGCAAGGTGAATTTATGCATTTACTTTGTTTACTTCTGCAATTTCAATTATATATTTGAGGTTAATTCCAAAACCAGGGTTTGACCAAGGAAAACCCCTCCCCCCTAACAAAAAAATCTCCTTTTCTTGCAGGTATAGGTTCAAGACTGTGGATTTGAACTCAGATTTGGATACACTTTTCAACAAACTATCAGGTTTTGTGAATAGATTTTCTGTCGAACCTGTGTAGGTCAGGGTCGAGATTATTGGGTCAGCGGTGATATTAGCAGGTCAAGGTCAAGATTTTTATCAAGATGATGATGGATCAGAAAAATATTTCTTGGTTTTCTTCATCTCTGCATTTCCTTTCCGGATCATACTTTAGATTTTCCAGAAATAGAGTACAGACCTCAGAAAACAACATTCTTTGATATGCAATTCTCCAAGGTTAGTACTTCCTCTCATTCCTTTCAACTACTATCATATATCATATCTACTTAATAATAAAATAGAATTTCAGATCTTCCTTTCTCTCATTTTCAAATGATTGATTCATTTGTGCATTGATCCTTCTTTTGGGTTAATTAACTTGGATCCTTCATTTGTGCATTTGGGGATAAAAGAGGAACATCTTATCTTCCTTTCTCCTACATGCTTAATTACATATACAATAATCACATACAAAAAAAACTAAATTAAATGCAAAGGTTAAGGAAATACACCCCTAATAATTCAACAACATTCAATAATCAATTTTCTTCCTTTACACCAACATGATCTTAACTATTCTTCAATAAAGAAAGAAAGTCATGCAGTTGTCTTCACCTCCTATAATTTGAGACATTGCATGCTCACTCATCAAATAAATCTCATATATCACATAGATCAACTCAAGTATCTACTAAGTAAAGAATCCTTAATGGGGTGACACAACAAATGGGCCTTGATCATAAGAGAGTTTGACATTGAGTATGTCAATTGAAAGGCTATACAAGGACAAGTTATTGTCGATCAACTAATACAAGCACCCATTCCAAATCATCAACACATTGTCTCTGAATTCTCTAATGAAGTAGTTATCACCATGAAATCATCAAAAATAGAAGTCTATTAGTTATTATTTAATGGATAATATACCAAACATGTTTCAAGAGAAGGAATAGTAATCATCACTCCACAAGGGGATGAAATTCCTAAGTCTTTTCAACTCAATTTTCCATGTACCAATAATATAGTTGAGTACAAAGCTCTAATCGCTAGACCAAAAATTATTGTACAAAGAAGAATAAAGAACCTAAAAGTATATCGTGATTCCTAGTTGGTTATTAGTCAGGTCAAGAATGACTACATGACCAAATATAAAAAATTTCTCCCATGCAAACAACTGATGGACAAACTACACTCTTATTTTCACTACTTTATCTTTGAACAAGTTCCAAGGGTTTGAAATAAAGCTACAGTTGTGATAGCTAGTATAGCATCTCTGATTGACATGTCAGTCAGTGAAACTAGATTCCAATTTATGGTAGAACAATTAATGGTCTCAACCTATGGTGAGCCTATAACAAAATAAATATGTGTTCTTATTGGTCCCGAGTCACCTTGGTACGATGATTTGTATACCTACCTTAAATGCAATTCCTTTCTAGCTAACCTGTCAAGAAACAAAAATAAGTCTCTTATCTAATAATTTGTATAGAAAAGGTCTAGATGGAACACTCTTATAAGATTTATTACTTAAAAAAAAATCCCAGAGAGCCAAGTATGAGGTTCATGAAGGATTTTGTGGGGCCCATTCAAATGGTAATAGTTTAGGGAAGAAAATATTAAGGATGGGATACTATTGGATGACACTAGAAGCATATTCCCATAAGTATGTAAAAGATGCTGAAAATGTCAAATGCATGGAGATCTCATTCACACACCCTCTCTAGAGTTCTAACCCATTACTTTACCATGGGATTTTCAAGGTGGGGATTTGACCTAGTTTGTAAAATTACACCAATTTCCTCTAACAGTCATAAACACTTAATTAGATCAATATAATACTTCACTAAGTGGGTGGAAGCTATTCCTCGGACATATTACTAGTAAGTAGATCTCTATCCTAATCTTGAACTACATCATCTGTCAGTATGGGATTCCTCAAACCATACTTATTGAGCATGGCTCACCCTTTCAAAAAAAATATGTTGATGACCTATTTGAGAATTTTCAAATCAAACAAATCCTCTCTTCATTTTAATACCCTCAGGGAAATGGCAAAGCTAAGGAAACCAACAAAACTATCCTGAAAATCCTGAAGAAAGTTTTTAATGAAACTAGTCAAGACTAGAATTTGCAACTGAGTCCTACATTATGGACATATAGAAATATTATAAGAAATACTATGAGTGAAACTATTTTTCCTTGGTATATCGATCAAAGGAAATTCTAATCCTTGAAGTTGAAATCCCATGCCTCATAATATCATTAAATAATTTCATATCAGATGAAGATTATAGAGTTTCTAGACTAAGTTAACTGGAGTTGTTAGATGAGAAATGTTAGAGGGCCATAAACCACTTGCAAGGCTATCAAAATCACCTTCATAGAAGCTACCACAAGAGATTCAAGCCTAGAAAATTTGATGTAGGTGATTTGGTCCTCATGGAAAATGAAAAGAATCAAGCTGAGAGAGTAAAACCAAGAAATTTTTAGCCCAAGTGGTTAGGATCATATGTAATTATCAAATAATGTGATAATGGGGCATATCAATTGGAAACTCAAGAAGGAGATCAACTCCCTAACTATATCAATGACATGAACTTGAAAAGGTTATATATTTGATATCCCAAGGCCAAGTGTACATACTTAAAGATCCTAAAAAAATACCAAAAAAATATCAAGAAATAAGAAAAGTTACCTTGGTGAAAACCTAGTAAACAGGCGCCAAGAATTGAAATCCTACTTCGCCATAAATGAACTTAAATGATTAATCTTTCACTTACTGAACACATATCATTGAGAATACTATGCAAGAAACCCAATAAAGTGCAATCCTCCTAAGCATTTACGCATATCTCTGATCTATACCGGTTGACCAGACTGGGGGCAGTCAAATGTCTTGGAAAAATCTTAGAAAGAGAAAAATGTCCTAAAAAAGAGAAAAATATTGTGAAAAAATCCTAAAAAGATAAAAATGTCCTTAAAAATTCTAAAAAGAGAAAAAAGTCTTGAAAAAACCCTAAAAAGAGTAAAGAGACTTGAAAATGATCAAAAACATTTCTAAAAAGATCCTCAAATAATCCAAAATTTTTGAAAAACATAAAAAGATTCAGATAAGGACAACTATGTTAGGGGTGTCTTTGATAAGGGCCTTCACTTATGTAATACGCCACACATAGATCGACTCCAAACATATGAAACCTTTGATGGACCAAAAACATTGCAAAATGTCCTGAAGAAACCCCCTAAAAAAGTTAAAACATAATCAAATTCCTCATAGTAAATCATCCTGTCATGAAAAGCAGAAAGTGATGACCAAATATCAAATTGAAAATCAAAATAGTGAGATTCATAAACTAGTAATGGACTCATATGACTTGTGTCTATCAACAATCCAATCTGTCATCAATCGATCAATAAAATAAAATCAATCAAATTAATTGTCTTAGACAGTGACAGATACACTCAAAACCATGAAAATTGATCTTATGTGAGATTTCCCTTTCTGAAACCAAACACATCCACAATCAAACATCAAAATCAAGCCAATGAAGGAGTAGAAGGGTTGTTGACTAGGTCAGTCATGTCATTTTGTTGTCAATTTATCTATCACGATTATGTTCTTATGCTCCTCAAGGATACCACTAAGTGGTGAGAGTGACTATGATAGCTCATAATCTTTTTTTCTTTATTTGTTACTTGTATATTATTTGAATAAAAAATTGGGGAAGGATGATTTAGGATAAATGCAATAGGAGGTTTCATGCATCTGGCAGCCATGTAGTTCCACAATCTGAGTTAATCCCTAGAATAAAATTGAACATTCATTGTTTGTTATCTTGTTGTTGTTATCAGAGATAGTAGCGGTATCCAAATGGTCAATATATGGGTGCATTGGTATGTATTTTTTTTTCAAATAACATAAATGATGAATAAATATTGAAATATTAGGCACTGACTTGGTTACATCAATCACGTCGATCGCAATGAACTTTTCTTTCTTACTAATTTTCTTCTAACTAACAAATGCATGTACTCAAATGAATTGCTTCTTTTTGGGTTTGTATTCATTTATTGCATAATAAAAATAAAAACACATGTACATAGTAGATCATATAATCAATGCATCTATCATCAATAACATCATGACTAACATAGGAATGCATACATCATCATCATATATAAATTCATCATTGTCAACAAATTGACGCTCCTACTTTGTATTTTTGCCAAATTTCTTAAGGGGGCATAAAATTCACTTACTATCATTGGGGCAAGCTGGGGCAGAATAAAAATCTGAAATTCTTTGATACAACGCGAAAAGCTACATTTTATCAAAGACGGGCAAATGTAGACACCCAAAAATGGACACACTTGTGAGCTCACATTTAATAACTAATTATTCTTCTATTTAATTAAATGGTTTTTTAATTGTTTAAATAATCATCTTAATTTTGTTATATCCTAATTAATTCATCATTTAATCATTTCCTAATATTGATTAAATAATTAGTCTTATTTAATTAATCAACCTTTAATTAATTGGTCTTTGTCACTTAATTAAACTCAATTTCTAATTTCTCATAGTTTAAATAATCATCATTAATTATTTAAATTAGATGATTATTTCTTCTCAATTAAATTAATGACCAAAATTAATTTAATTTCAATTTTCACTAATTTCTATTTAACTTCACTCTAATTTCAAATTAATTCTGCTTTCTTCTAAATTGAATCTTTAATTCAGTTTTAATTCAAAAATCTTCTAAAAACCAAAGAAAAATCAATTTTATGAGGAAACCACAATTCTAAAAATTAGAAATGAGCTTCAAAATCAATAAAATTATTTAATTAACCTCAAAATTGAAAAATAAAAAATAATCTTTTAAATCGAAAAATCAATTAGATTTTGGAAACTGATTTTCTCCAAAATTAAAATATATTTTAAATCTTTATCTTCTTTCATGTTTCTCTTCAAAAATGGAATTTCTTCAACTTCACTCCATTTCTAATCATCTTTTCCATTCAATTCTTTCACAAAATCAATCTCAACGTCGATTAGTCTGAAATCTCTATATAAATCTTCTTTTTCTCATATAAAGGATCCCCAAATCAATTTTCTAAGAGCACAATATTTATGGTGGATTTTCAAATGAATTGTAATCAACATATAGTCGCTTTATCATATTTTCTCAAATCTCCCAAGTCATTAGCGTTGCCAGTATCAACTCTGAGCACCATCAAAAGAAATGTTTCAAGAAGAAAATAGAGGAATAGAAGCTTTGAGCATTGATTGGTTTGCAATAATTTTTTTTTTATTTCTGGTTATGGTGCTTATTATTATGTTATTTATAAGGCTTTCATGGTTAGTACTTCAGTGTTTTTTTAATAATCAGTGTTACTAATCAATTTTATTTAGTCTTGCATATTTCCCCTATAACATGTATAAAATAAAGGTTTGAAGTGCAATCTAGTTGTTATTAGCTAGGCCAATTATAATACATGAAATAAGTTTGACTTGCGTGGTCCTACAATAGTGTGCCTCACTTTTTTGAACGTCCTGATTTTTGTTGAAATTACACATTTTAAGAAAATATGATGATTTAAGCCTTGAGAGGCCCTATTTGGTGGATTAAATTAAAAATGGTTAGATAAAATCCTCTTAGATCAAAATCTCTTTGATATAATCGCTCTAATCCTCAGTCACACCTGCAATCAAAGTCTCTTCACCACCTATCAAAATGCTGACAAAAAATCACTTTGACATTAGCTTTTTGGGGGATCAAATTAATTCATTTGACAAACCCAGATTAAGGATAGTACTCCTCAGATAAATATTTTTAGTGAATATGATATTAATATATACTGATTTTATTACGACTTTGTATTTTTTTTATTTTTACTAAACATAGTTTGTTTGACCATTTAGCAACTTTTATGTTCGACGCTTCTAGAAAAACTAGTAAATCAAGAAAAAAATTATGAAAAACATCTAGGAATTAAGTATTTATGTTAACTTTCTAGAACAAAAAATTTAAAAAATGAATTTTGATATATACACATAAAGTTAGAGTGCACAAAATGAACCTATGTCCATATTACAGTTAATGTCACTCTGTAACTCAATAAACTATAAAATATTGAATCAAATTTTTATTTTATTTTTTTTAAAAACCAAATGGATTCCCTAGATATAGGTGTTACAAACCTAACTTTCGAATAAATTCATTTTTATCATTTTTAGAAAAAAAAACATATCTTGAAAAATTGATTGTCACTCCTTAAAAATATTCTTTCTTTATACATACTACTTTTTGAAGGAGAAGAAAAAATATATACAAATAAATTCCAATTATATATATATATATATATATATATATATATAAACTAAAACCAGAATGGTAAAAGTCACTATTTTCCACTATCTTCAAATTATTAATGGTTTTAGAGCAACAGGTGTCCAAAAGTGAAGTTTTTTTTCAGAATGTTCATCTTAGTGTTAAAGTTGGCAAAAAAGTTGGATACAGTATTGTGGGTCTTTTTTTTTTGGAGACTCCAAACTTAGACATTGGAAAGTGGATTATAGATTTCTAAATTATGTGTTAGCACCAAGTTATATAGCCTTTTATATACTTTAGAAAACATGACAGGGTTGGTTGGATAGACACATATGTTGGAATATGTAGTGCCTCACGTATCTTATTTCTATCCCATGGTTATTTTTATCCAATAAATAATTTAGTTTCTATAGTTTAATTATAATCATGATGAGATGCATAGATGACTATTCATTATTTTGATTGTCAGTATCATAGTTGTTAGATGTTAGACTATGTTTCTATTTCAGTTTGATCATATCTCCATGATGATGTTATTTGATGTGACGATTCTTTATCATGATATCTTCTTTATTTTGTATTCAGACTATGGATTATGGATTATACATCCAGATGATGATTATTAGACTCGTGATTATTATGCCTTTCTACTATGGATATCAGTCATTTACTTTAAATAGATATATGCTCATAATAGCCATGAAATGATTTATTTAAATGTAATAGTAATGTGATTATATGATGTGTATTGACTTAATACACCAATGATATACATTTTTCCCTTGGTGTCGATATGAAGTGAGACAGAGTCATAGTTACTCACTCATGAGATCCACACGATGCCTCTCTCTCCTTCACTATGATTATCTTGCATTATATGTGCTTCTACTATTTATATATTCATCATTTTGACTTGATGTTTGGATGTTTTAGTGAACATGTACTAGGCACATTCATCTTGAAATTTTAGGATTTGAGTGTGTGCCTATGTCCTCAGTAGTGACACTAGGAGATAGTAGCTTTGGCCTTGCATACTTACTCAATGTCATCCTTATATGGATATTGTATATATATTATAATGTTATCCATCCGGTATGTGTTGGTAAATCCATATTTCATAATGCATATGTGATTTGACCCATGAGCTTGTCTGTCCATCTAGAGCTTTGCAGTTGTCGTGTAAGGTTTTTTATTTAAAATACAAATTTTGAATGCATCTGGGAATTTTTATTATTTAATTTTAAATTAGCAGCTAATTTCCATAGTTGGATTCTAATTTCCTGGAATTGATTTCTTTTGGGGGGGNGTTAAGGGGCCAATCGATTCATTAATTATTTAAATAATCATTTTCATAAGTCACTTTGAAAAAGTGATTATATTGGGGAGAAAGTGAGTGTTCACTTCACTTCTCACTTGGCATTTTATGAGAAATTGTGATTTTGGTCCAAACCCTCTTGGATAAAATTGGTGTTTTGTTCAGTGTGTTTGATTCAGGCATGGGATCTTTGTGAGGAGTGACTCACTGGATTCATGTTGAGATTCCTCACATTTGCCAAAGATTTCGTCCCATTTGACATAGTATTCATTTTTATCTTATCATTTCAAATTTGTATCTTACACTTGAGGTAGGGCTCTTGAGACATTCTCTTTCAGTTTGTTACCATTTTTATGAATCCACGCAATAGATTTATGGGATGATAATTAGCATTCCACCACATTTTCATTAATTTCCTCCACCTGGTTAGTCGAGTGTGAGTATTTATTTCTTTTGGCTTTGATTTTTTTGGATTTTAGCACTGTTATGCTGCCATATTTTGCATAAGTGGCCGTATTTTATATTTTATTATATTTTTGGGAGCTTCAATATGAAATGCAAAAAAGGTTTTTAATTTCATTGATTTCTGATAAGTTGTTTTTGGGCATTTTTGTTTTGCATTGTTTTGTGTACCACCTAGAATTTGTCAGTTGTTGGTTCGACATATTATATGTGTGAGAATGGGTTTTCCTCCATGTTTACAATCATTTCATGCTTTTAATTTGTGGTCTTTATATTTAGGATGAATTCGCACTCCTGGCAAAATGCCTAATTGAGTTTTTCATGTGCAATTTTATGTGATTTTTTCATTGTTGAGATTTCGTCTTAATGTTGGAGTTTGTCACATTTGTGATGCATGGTAAATGGTGTATGAGACCACATCTCAAGAACACTGAGTGTCCATGATGAGATCCTACAATACTCATACTCTTGGTTTTAGACCAATTGAGTTATTTGTTGCATTTTGGATTTGGGGAATTGTAAGTCTTTTTGATATTTTTCCCTTGATAAATTGTGTTGAGCAGTGGGATGAAGTGGCTCTATGAGGTGGACCAAAGTAAAAAGGAGCTCCAAGGTAACCTTTCTTGAGTTCTTAATAACAACTAATAACCTTAACTACTAAATGGGGAGTAAAATGTAAAATAAGATTAATGTGATTGACTACCTTGTCATCGTTTGAGGACATAGATATGGTATGTCTTACCTTTACATCATATGTGGACATTGATATGGCATAGTATCTTGTTGTGTGATGGAAACAATTTTGAATAATCAACCTTCTCCTATTTTTTTCAAAATATGCTTATTTTACAATGATACAAGTCTGAAATTTGATTGTTGCTATTTTGCATGTTGCATGTCGTGAAGAAAGAGGTTTGTGGAATAATGATGTAGTATCTATTTCACCAATTTTGGGATTAATCCTTAGTGATATCACTTCCTACTTGCACTATCGTGTCATTAAAGAGGTGGTAAGAAATTATTAGTAAGGAATCAAAGTGATGATGCTAGGTGGATTTTTCCAAGTGTGTCATTTATAAATCAAGGGGCATAAAAGGGACTAATTAATAACATTATCATTTAATCTATGTTAAGATTTTGATAAGACATCAAGGAAGGCAAATGTTGTGAAGGACAAGTTGTGATTCATTAGCATTTATTATTCTTACTTTTCCAAGGCAAGCCACCTTACGTGAAACATTCTTTCAAGTTTTAATGTGGCTTCCAAGTTGTTGATTGATCTCTTTATAAGATGCTTTGACAATAACTTTGCACAACACAAATATTTTTCTAAATTTTGATAGAAAAATGGGTTTATCAATAGTTCAAGGAATGGTGAATGAAAATCCATATCTGATTCTCCAACCATATTTATATTTTGATGAAGAAAATCAGTATGATATCATGAATGATCTCATGTCTGCTTCTTGGGACCTTTCTACAAGTTATGTTTGGTACTAGAGTAACATTTTAAAGCTAGAGGTGGAGAAGGACAAGAAAGATTTGTGTGACATTTTTGTCGAGCATGGTTTTGACAAGGAACTGTTCCAAGAGGAGATGAACCAATAGCTCAATGGACTTCATATAGATTAAGAACCACTTAATAATAACCATTATGAAATGGTATTTTTTTTAATATGTAGCAATAGGGAATCATAGGGTTGTTAAATTTTGTTGGTTTTTATGTAATTATTGAAAATGACATGTAATACGGTTGGACACTTGTGGATTCCTCTTCGAGGATTCCACAACCATTTTGGAAGAAAGTATAAATAGTAATAGGAGTTAGAAAAGATGGGGATATATGAATAAAAAAAAGAAAAAAAACTCAATTGTACCTATCATTTGAAATCAATACAAAGATCCAACATTTTTGTCTAGGATTGTGGTATGGAAGTTACTTTTTATTAGGCTAGTCCTTTGTGATTATTGAATTTGAATTCAATTGTTGTTCTCAAAACTTGTGTGGATAGTTACTTGTTCTACATATCAACCTAATTATCAAAAGATACTAGAGAATTTTTGTCCTATTTTATTTTTTTTAATTGGTTTCCTGACAAGGAATTAAAATTCAATTAAACTAGTGTTGTGTAGTGTATGTTGGAAATAATCAAGACTAACCAAGTTGCTGAGAGGGGAGGGGTGAATCAGTAACTCTTGAAACTTTTAAAATATTTCCGCACTTGTATAATTTTAACCATTCATTCATCTAATCTACTGCAAGCATGAAAATGTAATCATTCATAACACATAACACAAAGATTGGTAACCCAGAAACCTTCCAAATAGAAAGTAAAACTGGGGTG
>MU225125.1:161694-190398 GCA_018584345.1 Thuja plicata
TTCAGCAGGAATTTGGACATCCACATTTTTGCACAAATGGGGATTTGCAAATCCGTATTCACATTCAATTTAGAGGTCACCAAACAAGGAATTGCACCCCATAACCGGGTTATGGGCTGCATAACCCCGTTATGGGGTGCAACCAAATGGGCCCTAAAGCAGTTGTAATTAATAATTTACATGACAATTGCAGAACCCTAAATGCACACACATGTTCACTAGTCAAATCACATACTACATATGAATTTGGATTTATGACAATAACTAGAGGGTTAATAATAATAACAAAAATATGGATACATCACCCATATAGGGATGACATTGGCTTGGCATAAACGGTCAAGGTCACTATCTCCTGGTGCCACTAATGGGGATATAGGTACACACTTGAATCCTATACTTAGAATGAATGTACCTGGTACCTATTTAGTAAACAAGAAAACAAAAAGTGTAGCTTCTCAATCATATAAATAGTTGAAGCACAAAAAAACACATAATCACGGTGAAGGAGAATGGGACATTGTGTAGATATCGCAAGAAAGTGACTATGACTTCGTCTCTCTTTGTACTAGCACGAATAGGTAAAATGCATAGCGATGGTGCAGTACAACATAACAATATATAATTACATGATAATGCATTAAAATTAAAGTATTTAAATAATCATTTATAGTCATCAAAGCATATATCTAGTGAAAGTAAAAGACAAATATCCACAACATAGAAGCACCAGAATAAAGAGTCCAATAACATCCATCAAATAAAATATACTCCTTAGTCCAAGTATGAATACAAAATAAACCATACGTCATCATAAAGCATCATGTCACAACACTAGCATCATCATGTAGATATGATCTAACTAAATAGCAACATCATCTAGCATCTGAAAACTATGATATTGGTAATCAAAATACTATAAATTTATCGAAGCATCCCATCATGCAAATAATCTAGTAATATTAAAAGTGTCTTTTGGGTCAAAAAAGTCATGGAACATAATGCAAACATAGGAGGCATTATATCCTCCCCCACTAGGTATAGTTTTACTCCTGGAAGCCTACAAAAACATATGGGTATAAATCTCTCAACCACAAAGCATCCTCCCATGTAGCAGAAGTATCATCACTCAGGTCCAATTGGACCCTTACCTTCTCTATATCCCAACCTCTGAGGGTCAGACTTTGATGCTGAAGAATGAAAATGGGATTTAAAGAAATTTTTTGTCTTCTACCTGTAAAGCATCCCAATCTATAACATGGGTAACATCAGGAATATATTGTCTCAACACAGAAATATGAAAAAAATCATGGATGTGTGAAAGCCTAGTCAACAATGCCAAGCAATAAGAAACAAGACCAATCCTCTCAGGGATCTCAAAAGGTCCAACAAAGTGAAAAGATAATTTAGATCCTTTCCCATAATAGATGGGGCTCTTCTGTGGAGAAACTCTAAAAGAAACTTGGTCACCGCCATAAAAGTGAAAATCCATTCTATGGAAATTAACATACTTCTTATGTTGATCTTGAGTAGTAACCAAATTCTCTCTAATAAAAACCACCTACTTCTCCATATCCTAAAGTGTCTCTGGACCCAAAACTACTTAGTCCTTTAACTGATTCCAGCTCAAAAGAGTACGACACAACCTGTCGTAAAGGGCTTAAAAAGGTGACATGCCAAGAGAAATATGGTACCCTTTATTATAAGAAAACTCAACCAAGTGAAAATTGTCCTCCCACCTTGTTTGTGTATCCATCACGTACAAGTGAAGAATGTTGTCAAAGAAACTGATTTACCCTCTCAATATTTCCATCTATCTTTGGGTTATAAGAAAAACTAAAATTGAGTTGTACGACCAAGGCATGTTGAAGAGATGTCCATAGTGCTGAAGTGATCACTAGATCCCTATACAAGATAATCCTACAAGGAATCCTATGCAACCAAACAATATCATCCAAGAACTCATGTGCTACCAAGGAAGCAGTATATGATGCCCTCGTGTATGAAAAGTGAGCTACCTTGGACAACTTCTCCACTGCCACACTAATAGAATCATGGTGATGTGATGAAATAGGTAACCCTATAATAAAATTGATGGATATGGTATCCCATTTCCACCTAGCAATGGAATGTGGCTACAAAAGACTCATAGGATACTGATGCTCTACCTTCACTGTCTAAAATTCAAGGCAAAGAGCAACAAAAGAAGCAACATCATGCCTCATCCTTTACTAAAATTATAACTGTCTGAGGTCAGCATTCATCTTCTTAATTCTAGGATGTACAAAATACAATGCACGATGTTCCTCTGACAAAACCAAGGATTGAAGATCTCCTGACAGTGAGACATAGATGTGCTCTTGGTCCCACCAAATTCCATCTAAATTTAATGAGTATCCTAAAAAATGTCCAACAAGGGTA
Organism: Thuja plicata; assembly: GCA_018584345.1. NCBI lineage: Eukaryota > Viridiplantae > Streptophyta > Pinopsida > Cupressales > Cupressaceae > Thuja > Thuja plicata. The sequence continues at coordinate 164,116 of MU225125.1, forward strand.
CATCCAGACTCAACCTTTGCTCTAACCTCTTGATACCACAAATCTCTAGGCAAGGCCTCAAGGATCCTGCAATGCAAATCCATACCCAAAGAAAAAACCAAAAACTCATGCCTCCTTCTTCTCAAGGAATTCATGAATACATTCTTCTTTCCCTTGATTTAATGAACATAAAAATCATACTCATATAAGAAATCCATCCAACAATGCTGACAAGCATTCAATTTTGGCTAGAGAGGGATATATCATAGGCTATGATGATCATTGTCCATCTCAAACCGGTGACCCAAAATAAAATGTCTCTAGTGCACTAGCACATGCACAACCGCCGCTAACTCCAAATCATGAGTGGGGTAGTTCAGCTCATGGTCCTTGAGCTTCCATGAATCATTTGCAATCAATCATCCCTCCTACATAAGAACTATCCCCACACCTTCCAAAGACGCATCACTGCACACCATAAAATCGCATGCAAGATCTAGCATTTCCAAGGTAGGTGCCCTAATCAAGTGCTCCTTAAGAGCCTCAAAAGATAACTTGCACTACTCGGTCCAAATAAACTTCTTCCCTTTCCTATGAATATAAGTGAATATAGGATGAGCTAATTGGGATAAATCATTCACAAATAAATGGTAATATATTGCCAAACCCATGAAACTACAAACCTTAGTAACACTCATGGGTGCTAGACAACCCATGATAGCTTGGATCTTAGAAGGATCCACTCTAATACCATCACTTGATATGATGTGCCCCAAATAATTCACCTCAGCCTGGAAGAAATCACATTTATTTAGGTTTTCATACAACTGATGGTCATGTAAACACTATAATACCTGACACAAATGGATCTCATGCTCCTCAATGGTCTTCAAATAAATTAGGTACATGAAAAACACCTCGTTCATTAAACTGATGAACACTCATGGTGCATTGGTCAACCCAAAAAGTATAGCCATAGACTAATAATGCTCAAAGTATGTACAAAAAATTTTCTGATGAATATCAGCCTCCTAGATCTAAAGCTAATGGTATCCCAACTTCGGGTTTATCTTTGAGAACACTTTTTCTCCCTTCATTTGATCAAATAGATCATCAATCCTCGAAAAGAGATATCATTTCTTCACGGTCACCTTATTCAACTATTGGTAGTCAATGCATAAGTGCAAGGATCCATCCTTCTTCTTCACGGAGATGACTGGTGCACCCCATAGGGATACACTAGGAAAAATATGGCTCTTGGCCAACAAATCCTCTAGCTGAAAATTAATATCACTGAACTCCTAAGTATTCATGTAGTAAGGTGCTTGAGAAATAGTCTCAGCTCTAGGAATAAGATCAATGCATAAATCGATGTCATGTTTAGACATCATACCTAGTATCTCATCTAGGAACACAGTATCTCATCTAGGAACACATCAGAAAACTCACAAAGGAGAGGATTCTCATCAAGAGTCACTTCTCAATCCTCAACCTCATCAAGCTCACTAATAGACACCACAAACAACTGACATCCATGTCTTATACTCTGCTTCAGGTGCATAGCTGAGATCATATGGAGAGAAATAGGTCTCTAGACCCCTATAAGCTCAACTCGCCTACATGTGTCACTGACATACTAAACTGACTTACACAAACAATTAATAAATATTTGGTGAGAAGCTAACTAGTCCATTCCCAACACAATGCCATAAGAACCTAAGGGTAGGATACAAAGGTCTATAGTGGTTGCTGAAGGTGCCCAAGTCCAACACACAACCATGGAAAACAGGAATCCATTGACACTTTGGATCCTATGGCCAACTCAAATTTTCACCTATCAACTTGTCCCGTTTCCACTAGCCCACATCATGGAACAAGAGAGGGTGAGATAAAATAATCTCAAGAAATAGAATCAAATAAAATAGTACTAGAATGTCATGTAACACACCTATAGTCTTGACTATGGTTCCTTGGTGCTCGACTTGATGGTTATCAATCACCGCAAATACTCTTTGGGACCTACCTATGTCCCTATGTGTAGGCTCTCACATGGTTTCAGCCCTTCTATGGCATGCCAACAACTTCTGAGGATACATCACTACTCTTTGTCCCTGTTGACCACAATAAAAGCATGGTCCTGCAACATAACCACACCCTCTATGAGGTACACTACTAGGCTACTGATAACTCCCTCTACTAGGACTCGGTGGAGCACTCTAAGATGGAAAACTATACTATCTCTAGTTTCCCTACTCCCAAACACACCCCTTCCCTCCTTGGGTAACCGAGCCTTGACAACTCTATTGATTCTAAAAATAGCACAATATACTAAAATGAGGGCGGCTTCCCTTCGAAGGTTTCAACTAAGTTGGACTGGCCCAATAAACTGTGTTTGAGTAAATGGTGTATTCGATCTTGTAAGTCATGCACTATGGCTCTTTGAACCTTCCCTTCTGCTAAATCCCTTCACTACACTTCTCTTGGAAATCCTCACCTTCTCAACAACAAGTGCTAGATTCCTAGGCAGATCATACACATATCTTCAATACTAGAGTGATTAAGGCCCCAAACAAAGTGTTGAGTCAGGAGGACCTCATTATGGTTATAGTTGGAATATTGCCTCAGCTCAAAGAACCTCTTCTCATACTGGTCCACTGACATGGTACCCTATCTGATCTCATGAAAGTCATCTACACAAGTCTCTCTATACTAAGTAGATAGAAACCTCTCTCTGAACCATTCCTCAAATATCTCCCAGGTGAGATCTGTAAGACTAATCTAGAGCTTTTGCTTCTCTATATACCACCAAGTGGATTCATGATCTCTTAGGTGCGTGACCGCACAACTGGCTCTAATGTTTCTCGCATAGGCATACATAGTGAAACAACATCCAAGGTATAAAAATCATGTCTTATCCTTACTACCGCCTCCCTTACCATCAAAGAACAATGGTTGAGACCGCATGAGGCCTATATTCATATCCACGTAGATTATGCCATCATCATTTGTAGCCCTACCTCTCCTAAGAAATCCTCTACCATCAGGTAGTTTATGAGAATGATCATGCTCTCTCCTCCCTTCTCCCTGCTCAGACATCTAGGAATTTCTCCCTTGAGAGCTCTCATGCTGTGATCCCTCATGTTGTGACCCATCAACTTAGGGTCCCAACCAAGCTATGAGTTCCTGAACCAAAGGCACCAATGCCTCCACACCAGTCTGGTTCTATCCTTTCCTTTCCTTCTCCCTATATTCTTCCTCATGATGCTCTTCCTCATGTTCATTCTAACCAGCATTTTGTTAGTAATGACCCTATCCACATCTGCGTGCAGGAGGAATCCTTCATAGGCCAACAACGAAAGGGTAAGAACCACAGGATCATACCATAATACATTTCACAAGATTAATTAAATAAAAAGAAACAAGGATCAATATATATACACACTCTAACACATAACCAACAAAATGGGATCATAACATAGAGATCTAAGCATTAAGACATGGTCTCTAATACCAAATTTAATGCCCCCACCGAGAATCCTTGGACACAAGGATAAAACAAGGGTCAACAAAACATTTTTTTATATAAGAGATAAGCCACATGTAACATGTCACAAGCAGAAGACTAACACAAATTCAAATATTCCCAAGCCTTAACAATAACTATGATTCATTTCCCACCTACATGATTAGCATACAGGGTTCATCCAGATTACTAAGTTAATCCATAATTATTCTTTTTAATCCCAAAGTACAATTCCTACTATGGTTAATGCATACAAGTAAATTTACTAATATAATATTAAAAGTCTACATGGGTTGCCTACAATTACCCCAAAGCATCTAAAACTCAAAATATTTTGATTAGGGAAGGTGTATCTCCAATAAGCATATCCAAAAAACCAACTTCCATCTTCTGGTCGATGATGAATATGGCCTTTATCCATAGTACAAGTAACTCTAGTAGGAAATTTGTATGAGTATACATAGGTTGTCATATGAGAATCCATGGGATACCATATGAGAAACTATAAAATCCCCATACAAGAAACAAGATCATGTACGAGTCCTTATACATTGTCATATGAAAATGCATTGTAACTCATATGAGAGCATATAGCTACTCATATGAGATGTTGCATTTCTGGCCAAGGGATGAAAGACAGAGAAATTTTAGCCAAAAATATGAAGTAAAATCCACATCAAGGAGTTCCAGGAGTGGATGAATCGAGGAAGTAGACACTCAATTTCCCACAAAGAATAAATACATCAACATTCAAACAATAAATCATCTAAATCAACTATGATATTTACGTATTTATGAATATAAATATTTGCATAAATCACTAATGGAAACCTAAAAACCAAATGAGCATCAAGCTATAATCCTATAGCTAGAAGAAGATTGTATATGTACTCTAATCCCCATCAGTAGTATACCTTAGCAATGTCATCCAACCATGTGGAACCCATAGGCCCACCCCATTGTTCTCATGGAGATAATGACTTGACCACTATCACATAAGACACACACATGTAAGAGGCTACAAGCATGCCAACCAATGCTTGACTTGAGGTACACATATGAGAATGAATGCCAATGCAATTGGAGAAGAGCCACAAACTATTTCAAAATGAATCACTATAGGTTCACTATACCCCTAATCCCACACAATCTATGGCTCTACTTAAGAGTTCCCAAAACCCACAATGACAAGACTAGGTCTTCTCCCCAATCTTCAGCACTGTTAAGGGCACAATATGACACAACTAGAACCAAGTAATCCAGGGATGGAACAAGGGTTCTATCAATGTTAGATAACCATTTTAGATGAAATTAAACACAAATCCCACACTAAGACATCTTTGAGATTCAATTTAGACACCTAAGCCTACATAGGGCTAAAAGGAGAAAATATAGAATTATGAAGGAAACTTATGTGGAAATCCACTAAAGAAAGTCCTAATCACCCTCAAACTCTCTAATCCATCCACCAAAAAAACCCTCCAAGATAGGGCTCTTGACCAATCCCCTAACTCCTATTGTCCTCAATTCTCTCCTAGGCCTAATAGGGCTAATAGGCCACTTTTCCAAAGAAAGTACTTGAATCTCAATTCAATTTATTATCCCTCCAATTGTAATACTTTTAATATTTTACAAAACTCCTAAATCCAAGGATTTAGACTTCCATTCCACCCCTGGCCCAAGTTGTGCCTCAAAAACCCAATTATGGACCGTCACATGTAGATGCCAGTCCAGAGGATTCAATCATTCCTCCCTCCATGGAATTCCTCCTGATCTAAGACCTTAAAATTATTAAAATAAATCCTACCCCCTTCTCTCCCCAAAGGATTATAATTTTCCCATGGTTGAGTCTCTGGGAAAGAGGAAATTTGTATGGAAACCCTAGTTAGGGCCTTCCTGAGACCAGTGGGCAATAAAAAATGGATAAATTTTGATCCCCTGCACTTCAATTCTTAATATCAATTGGAAAATTCAACCAAGACACTAGATTAAATTTTCCAATCCTTCAATGGTGCATTGGGATCCATACAAATCCATACAAGCCAAAAATACAGAAAATAGTTTGAATTTTATTGATTTCAATGCAAAAAATTTACAATTCACCCACTTCAACTTTGAAGCAAGGTTTTTCCACCTTTACATACCTTTCTCAAATGGTTCCAACTGAAAAAATTGCTTGTGAACATTGGGATTCAAAATTTGCAACTTTTTGCAAAAGTTGCATTATGCAACAATGACAACATTGACAACTTTTTGCAAAAGTTGTCAATTATATATAAACTTGCAAAGTTCAGTGTTTTTACTCCATAGGGGACCTTGGAAGGATTAAAACAAAATTTCTACCCTTCCTTAGGTTCCCTGGACTATTCTAGCCTAATCTACCCAAAATTGTCCAAATTGACTAAGGTGGACAACTAAGTATTTTACATCACTTAGTGTCTCCTTGTCTTACACTTTAGGAATTATTGATAACATTGGATCTAAGATCCAATCATAGCCCTAAACCTTTATATTTGGGTCCACTGATGTGCTTGCAATGGATGAAATTGAGGGTGCTCCTGCACCATAATCCTAGAGTGCATTGATCTCAATTCCTCTTGAAATGAGGTCTTCTAAACTGGAGCCATGCTTCTGAATTTCTTGTTCATCCATCCATACAGATTCCTCCTTGAGGATATCTTTCCATTTGAACAAATATTTCTTGTAAACATTCTTTCTTATTTTTTTTATGATCTTTGTGTCTAAGATCTTCTGCAATGCCCCGCCAGGGAACCCAGGAGAACTTAACCTAAACATGACACTAAGTTCAAGGAATAATTTTTTTAAAAAATGTTTACAACAATATTAATAACAATGTGGAAGAAAAAAAATGAGATACATGAAATATATGAAATACAACTCATACATGATTAACATTCCTCGATGGTTCCTTGACGTAGAATTACTTAAACAAACTAATCTATGATTAACAAATATAAAAGAGTGACATAAAGGTTACATAATCTGAATAGAACAATATACATCTCATAATAAAGATTACATATACAACTGATACCATAAGGTATACTACCTAATCAACATCCATTGCACAACTCGTAGGGTATGTAAAAATACATAATAAACAATACAATGCATCCTCTGAAGGATGATAACCAATATAAACATATGGTACAAATACACAACTCATGAATCTGAACTAGTCTCCAAAGGAATAAAAAAATAGAAGTGCATCAAAGAACATCTAAGCATGAAGAAGAGTCTATCAGAATCTCAATGGTAATAAGAACCACTACCACCCGACCACGTGGAACCAAAGGTCCACTCCCACCATGTTGAGGAGATAGTAAAAGGCCCATCACACGGGGTATACCACAAGAATACAAAACAAGGTACACATGACCTCATACTCCAATGCAAAGGAAGATCCTAGAAGCAATCTAAACCATAAAAAAGAATACTAAACAACACCAAATGTAACTGACACACGTAGGATAACCTAATTTGTATATAGGGAAGTGTCATCACATAAGCCTAACCTTAAAGGTAACCCTAGTAGTACCTGTTAACCTTGGCCTCCAAGTGACACTATGTGGCTCAGTGATCCTTTTGCGAAGACAAGAATCCCAGCTCCCAGCCTATCATGTGACAACACTAAAGGCATGGGTAAAGAATCAGACATCTTATTAGTTCATTTTAAACCCCTTTAATGTATCATATTTTCACTTATTATGTAACTTGCCAATGGGATTACCTAGTACCGCTTAGAGTCCTATACCCCCATTGCAAGCCACTTCCCCACTGTACACTTAGTTAACTTACCTAGGCTCAAGATCAAGACATGAAGATATACATAACCACAAATTGCATCCTGCCCATTCAGGAGCACATAGGTTCTCAATAACCACAAACACATCCACAGTATACTCATAAGACCATAAGGCACATCATAACAGAAATAGGTTGGGTATAGGAAATCAGGTCTATGACATACTCATAAAATAATAATTGACTTCATAACAGATACCATGCACAAAGTATAATCCCAAAACCTATGGTTTTAAGTCCTAGGGTCATCTAACCCAACAGATACCCGAAAGCGTGATAACAAGATCGAAAAGGTCACATGGTTGATTTAGGGTGATAACAAGAACACTCACGCCTTAAAGTAATAAAAATGATAAATATTTTCCCCCCGGCCTCTGTATACACCCTAGGTCATCTAATGCCCCCATAATTACACATATATGCAAAAGAGAACCATAAGGATGCATAGAATACAAACGTCCTAAACGACTGAAAAATGAACTATGAACAGGTAATCATTCACAAATAGCTTGTATATAATCTCCATTAAAACAATAAATTAATCTGAAATATGTAAGGTAATTTGCATAGAACCCATGTAAAATTACCTCTCGTATTTAAATAATCAAATCAAAGCGTCCATTAATTATATCAAACCAACTATTCACTCCTAAAATCTTGACCTCACCTTAGAATTATTGAATCAAAAATTAACAATAATTAATTCCAAATAATCAAATCCATTAATTAATAAAACATGTTGATAAATTAATTGTATCTTAACAATTAATATATTAATTCCAAGTTAATAATAAGACAAGAACTATTAACTTTAAACTAATAATTAATACATAAAATACAATTAACAATTAACATATTCAATTAAAACTTATTAAATAATAAAAATAAAAATGTATTGATAAATTTATAATTAACATTTAATATAATAAACTAAATCTATTAACATTTAATATAAAACAAATTACTTAATATTCAAAACTTAATATATAATAAAAAAACTGATGTTTAAAATTAAACTAACCTTTTAATAAAATAAAAAAAATTAAAAACAATTATTACGGGGGTGGTCCCGTGGCCCCCACCCCAGTTTAAGCGCCCGTCGGCCCGCTTTTAAAGGGAGGCACGGCTTGACTGTTGGTCGGTGCCGACTGCCGTGCTGGCAGCTTCGGCTGCCACGCCGGCAGTCTCGGCTGCTATGCTGGTCAGTCCGCCCGCAACAATGGGGGGGTGCGGTGGCCCCCGCCTCCCGCCTCCCATAACTTATTAATTTTTTTTAAAATTAAATTTTTTTTTTTAAAAGAAAACCAATTTCCTTAGAAAATGAAATAATACATTTGCTTAACAACCAAAGCATATATTTTTTTAAATAAAATTTATTTCCGAAAACGGAAATTAATAAACTCTTTTTAATTCTTGTTTTTTCCCTTTTTTTTTGTCTGGTGTCATTTTTCCTTTAATATGTATTTTTTTAATAGAGAGCATTTTTTTTCAATTAATTCTTTTTCAAAGAAGCATTTTCAAAAGGGGGTATTTATTTTTCCCTCTATTATAGTCCTAACTATAGGGCAATTTAATTTTTCATTTTCTAAGAGATCCATAGGGATTTATTTGATGAAATTTCGACAGCACTTCCATACCATGTTAATATATATTTTCCTTTGAAAATCAGGGATCTAGGTTTCCATAAACACATATTTCAACAATAATTTCAAACTAGAAACCCTAATACCCTTTTACATTTAATGCTATAAAATGAAACCCTTTTTGCCCACAAACACAAATCTGACATGCAAGCTTGAGTAAAATACGAAATTGATCTAAAACATTACCTTCCAATTAAAAACTTCAAAAACACGGAATAATCAAGCAAGGAATGACCAAACAAAGGATTTTTAGTTTTCCGGATGCATAGAAGACAGGGATCCAAAAACCAGAATTGACATGAACAAGACCCTACCTTAATATCTGTTGAAGAACACACAATGCAAAATCCAAGCAAGGAGAATTCCAAAATTATCCTCCAAAACCAAGCACACACCCAAGCTTCCAAAAATGCTCCCAAAAAACTTGTTATCTTCAAATGAGAGAAGAATCTCCCTAATGAGGATCCATTTCCCCTCATCAAGCAAACCTTCATGCCAACACATTCAGTTAACTCCTAAAAGGACTCCTCTCTAAAATTGAAAGAAAATAACAATTAATTAAAATATCTAATTACTTTCACAACTCAACTTTGACTCCTAAATTCAAGTTGAGATCTTTTGAGCTTGAAAATACTTTTTCAACCAAATTTTGCACATGTAATTAATAAAATATTAATTTAAATAACTTAAATATTTACATCACAATAATCCATGCAACTAAATATTTAATTATTTAATTAAGCATAAAAGCTTATTTACTCTAATATTCAATTAATTATTCAATTAAATATTAATATTCAATAATTGCACTTTAATTAACCTTTCAATTAAACATAGGTATTTAATTTAATTTTCAATTAATTAAATACCCTATATTTAATTATTAATTGCAATAATATTCAATTAAATAAATAACATGATATAACACCTACATAACCACATCAAGCACCTGAAATCAAACACATGCAAAATCAAACATGCTCAAGGAAAGGGGTACTCAAATTCCTATTAGCTATATGAATTCGGTCACGGTAGTCAAAATAGATACTTGTCCACTAACTAGGAAAATTTGGTTTAGGATAGGATTTGGACCTGAAAACTATCTCCCCTCTCTTACCATTGAGATTAATGTGATAGGGCATGCTCACTCTTGCTAATTCAGGGAAGACGTAGCCCGGTACCTGCAAACCTGTCATCTCAAAAACTAACATACATGCATATATCATATGGAAAACAATGGTTGAGACTAGGTTATCATGTGGATCTCGCCGAAGCAAGTAAATATGACTCTATCCCATACCATACCAACCACATCAAATAGTAATGAAAACATACAATGATCCATGTGCATATAAATATAAGGCCAGTATTGTCAGAAAACCATAATCAAAATGAAATCCTAACATATACATAAGCATCACTAAACAACCATAAATCACATATACACAAATGATACAACACACTAACAATGGATTAATAACATACTGAAATTTAACATATAAATATCATCTAAATTATCTGAATAAATCCACACATACATCCAAAATGCCTAAAAGAGTTTGGCATCTAGAAACTGAAAAGCCACCTAAGAGGTGGGTATTACATCCTCCTCCCCTAAAACTAGGCTTACTCCTGGAAGCCAAAAACAAAGATAGAGAAATCAATCTCTCATCACAGAACATCTAACCAAGTCCTTAAAGACTCAAACTGTGGGTCCCATAGGACCCTTCCCAAGTCTCTGATTCGAACACTGAGGATCATTCCCCACTGTAGGAATCCGGAAACTAGCTGCTGGACCTCTACCTGTAGCACCACTCACAGGAGCGTAGTACATAGGTGGAGGATGATCAAATGCTACATACACTCCGTGAGACATACCAACATTACCCACTGTAGGCTCAAAAGCTACTGGCCTCTGTCCTAAGGACTGCGGTGCATGCTGAGGACAATTGACAACAAAATATCCAAACTGTCCACACATGAAGCAAGCTCCCTTTCTACCACCTTCTCTAACTAAAGGTGCTCTAGACTGCTGAACATTGCCCCTACTGACATCCTGATACACACTTTGAGCTGGCTGAACTGACTGATTGTTCCTGCTATGTTGAATGTCATGAAAGTTCCTAATCCAAGGACCACTAAAAGAAGAAGGATTGTTTCCTCCTTGCTGATGAGACTGACTACCATTTGGAATGGTAGAAGGACCTCTCAAATTCCTAGCTCCCTGAGAATGATTACCTCTGACAACAAAAGTAGGTGCTCTTGAGTGCACTCCTGAATGACCACCATAGCCCAATGCTAGATTCTCCTCTGCAAGGGTAGCTTTGATGACCACCTCCCTGAGGAACGTAGGCTCAAAGAGTCTAACCTCCCTAATGATGCATTCATTCAGCCCCCTAACAAAGTGTTGAATCATAAGTGCCGAATCCTCACCATATCTAGCATACTATTTGAGCTCAAAGAATCGACTCTCATACTAAACCACTGATAGGGTCAACTGCCTCAAGTTATGGAACTCATCAGCCATCTGGTGTCTCCATTGATCAGAGATGAATCTCTCTCTAAAATGCTCAAGGAAGAGTTCCCATGTAATGGTGTCCATCTAAAGACCCAACTTCTTCTCCTCTATCTTCTACCATATCGCTGCGAAATTGGAGAGTTGCATTACTGCATACCTAGCTTTAGTATTGCTACTAAAGGGATGCATAGAAAAAATTCTCTCTAATGCAATAAGCCAAGTCTCAGTTTCAAATCATGTTCCTTTTCCATCAAAGGTAATAGGTGGAACTCTGATGAGATCCCTCATGTGGTTCACTACCACAACCTCAGGATCCACTGCAACATTCCTCCTTAGAGGGCTCCTAGATATCTCCCTCTCCACTCTACCCTACTCAGGAATATGATTTAGTAACTCCTGCAAAAACTGCCTAATACCTAGCTCCTCTAAACCAGCCCGACACTCTTCCCTCTACTCATCTCTGTTATCTTGATTAACACTCATGGAAGGACTATGGTCCCTACCCCTTCCACAATGACCCTCTCAACCTCGACCATGACCTCTAGCAGATCTAGATTCAGGCATGATTCCTGAATCAACCAGAGAATCAAACCACAACTAAGAACCAACATCAAACCCAAATCATCAAAAGAAATCAATAATCGTAAAGCAACAGTTTTAAATACATCAGATATTTATGTCTATGTTTGTTTCAAGTTTGAAAATCAAAAGACAACTAATGGGCACACATATTTCCCAGAGCTCCCAGTGTAGAAATGTGGGCTCTGATACCAAGTGTATTGCCCTACCAGGGAACCCAGGAGAACTTAACCTAAACATGACACTAAGTTCATGAAATAATTTTTTTATAAAATGTTTACAACAATATTAATAACAATGTGGAAGCAACATAATGAGGTACATGACATACATGAAATACAACTCATACATGATTAACATTCCTCAAGGGTTCCTTGACATACAATTACTTAAACAAAATAATCTACGATTAACAAATATAAAGGACTCACATAAATGTTACATAATCTGAATCCAACAATATACATCTCATAATAAAGATTACATATACAACTAATACAATAAGGTATACTACCTAATCAACATCCACTGCACAAGTCGCAGGGTATGTAAAAATACATAATAAACAATACAATGCATCCTCCAAAGGATGATAACCAATATAAACATATGATACAAATACACAACTCATGAATCTGAACCAGTCTCCAAAGGAATTAGAAGATAGAACTGCATCAAAGAACATCCAAGCATGAAGAAGAATCTGTCAGAAACTCAATGGTAATAAGAACCACTACCACCTTACCACATGGAACCAAAGGTCCACTCCCACCGTGCTGAGGAGATAGTAACAGGCCCATCACACGGGGTATACCACAAGAATACAAAACAAGGTACACATGACCTCATACTCCAATGCAAAGGAAGATCCTTGAAGCAATCTAAACCCTAACAAAGAATACTAAACAACACCAAATGTAACTGACACACATAGGATAACCTAAGCTATATATAGGGAAGTGTCATCACATAAGCCTAACCTTGAAGGTAACCCTAGTAATACCTCTTGACCCTGGCCTCCAAGTGACACTATGGGGCTCAATGATCCTTTCGCAAAGACAAAGCTCCCAGCTCCCACCCTATCATGCGACAGCACTCAAGGCATCAGTAAAGACTCATACATCTTATTTTTTCATTTTAAACCCCTTTAATGTATCATATTTTCACTTATTAAATAGCTTGCCAATGGGATTACCTAGTAATTGCTTAGATTCCTCGACCCCCATTGCAAGCCACTTCCCCACTGTACACTTAGTTAACTTACCTAAGCTCAAGATCAAGACATGAAGATATACATAACCACAAATTGTATCCTGCGCATTCAGGAGCACATAGGTTCTCGATAACCACAAAAACATCCATAGTATACTCATAAGACCATAAGGCACATCATAACAAAATTAGGTTGGGTATAGGAAATCAGGACTATGAAATACTCATAAATTACAAATTGACTTCATAACAGATACCATGCCGAAAGTATAATCCCAAAACCTCTAGTTTTAAGTCCTAGGGTAATCTAACCCAACAGATACCTGAAAGCATGATAACAAGATCGAAAAGGTCACATGGTCGATTTAGGGTGATAACACAAACACTCACGCCTTAATGTAACAGAAACGATAAATATTTTCCCCCCAGCCTCTGTATACACCCTAGGTCATCTAATGCCACCATAATTACATATATATGCAAAAGAGAACCATAAGGATGCATAGAATACAAACGTCCTAAAGGAATGAAAAATGAACTATGAACAAGTAATCATTCACAAATATCTTGTATATAATCCCCATTAAAACAATAACTTAATCTGAAATATTTAAGGTAATTTGCATAGAACCCTTGTAAAACTACCTCTCGTATTTAAATAATCAAATGAAAGCGTCCATTAATTATATCAAACCAACTATTCACTCCTAAAATCTCGACCTCACCTTAGAATTATTGAATCAAAAATTAACAATAATTAATTCCAAATAATCAAATCCATTAATTAATAAAACATGTTGATAAATTAATTGTATCTTAACAATTAATATATTAATTCCAAGTTAATAATAAGACAAGAACTATTAACTTTAAACTAATAATTAATACATAAAATACAATTAACAATTAACATATTAAATTAAAACTTATTAAATAATAAAAAAAAATGTATTAATAAATTTATAATTAACATTTAATATAATAAACTAAATCTATTAACATTTAATATAAAACAAATAACTTAATATTTAAAACTTAATATATAATAAAAAAAACCAATGTACAAAATTAAACTAACCTTTTAATAAAATTTAAAAAATTTAAAAAAATTATTATGGGGGGGTCCCATGGCCCCCACCCTGGTTTAAGCGCCCGCCGGCCCCCTTTTAAAGGGAGGCACGACATGACTGTCGGTCATCACTGACTGCTGTGCCGACAGCTTCGGTTGTCACGCTGACAGTCTCGGCTACCAAGCCGGTCAATCTGCCCACAACAATGGGGGGTGCAGTGGCCCCCTCCTCCCATAACTTATTAAATTTTTTTTTAAAGGAAAACTAATTTCTTTAGAAAACAAAACAATACATTTGCTTAACAACCAAAGCATATTTTTTTTAAATAAAATTTATTTCCGAAAATGGAAATTAACAAACTCTTTTTAATTCTTGTTTTTTCCCTTTTTTTTTGTCTGGTGTCATTTTTCCTTTACTCTATATTTTTTTAACAAAGAGCATTTTTTTTCAATTAATTCTTTTTCAAAGAAGCATTTTCGAAAGGGGTTATTTATTTTTCCCTCTATTATAGTCCTAACTATAGGGCAATTTAATTTTTCATTTTCTAAGAGATCTATAGGGATTTATTCGATGAAATTTTGACAGTACTTCCATACCATGTTAATATATATTTTCCTTTGAAAATTAGGGATCTAGGTTTCCATAAACACATATTTCAACAATAATTTTAAACTAGAAACCCTAATACCCTTTTACATTTAATGCTATAAAATGAAACCCTTTGTGCCGACAAACACAGATCTGACATGCAAGCTTGAGTAAAACACAAAATTGATCTAAAAAATTACCTTCCAATTGAAAACTTCAAACACACAGAATAATCATGCAAGGAATGACCAAACAAAGGATTCTTAGTTTTTTGGATGCATAGAAAACAGGGATTCGAAAACCAAAATTGATATGAACAAGACCCTACCTCAATATCTATTGAAGAACACACAATGCAAAATCCAAGAAAGGAGAATTCCAAATTGTCCTCCAAAACCAAGCACACACCCAAGCTTCCAAAAATGCTCCCAAAAAACTTGTTATCTTCAAATGAGAGAAGAATTCCCCTAATGAGGATCCATTTCCCCTCATCAAGCAAACCTTCATGCCAACACATTCAGTTAACTCCTAAAAGGACTCCTCTCCAAAATTGAAAGAAAATAACAATTAATTAATTAAAATATCTAATTACTTGCACAACTCAACTTTGACTCCTAAATTCAAGTTGAGATCTGTTGAGTTTGAAAATACTTTTTCAACCAAATTTTCCACATGTAATTAATAAAATATTAATTTAAATAACTTAAATATTTACATCACAATAATCCATGCAACTAAATATTTAATTATTTAATTAAGAATAAAAGCTTATTTACTCTAATATTCAATTAAATATTAATATTCAATAATTGTACTTTAATTAAACTTTCAATTAAACATAGGTATTTAATTTAATTTTTAATTAATTAAATAACCTATATTTAATAATTAATTGAAATAATATTCAATTAAATATATAACATGATATAACATCCACATAATCACATCAAGCACTGAAATCAAACACATGCAAAATCAAACATGCTCACGGAAAGGGGTACTTGAATTCCTATCAGCTCTACGAATTCAGTCAGGGTAGTGAAAATAGATACTTGTCCACTAAATAGGACAGTTTGGTTTAGGATAGGATTTGGACCTGAAAACTACCTCCCCTCTCTTACCATTGAGATTAATGTGATAGGGCACGCTCACTCCTGCTAATTCAGGGAAGACATAGCTCAGTACTTGCAAACTTGTCATCTCAAAGACAAACATACATGCATATATCATATGGAAAACAATGGTTGAGACTCGGTTATCGTGTCGATCTCGCCGAAGAAAGTAACTATGACTCTGTCCCATACCATACCAAGCACATCAAATAGTAATGAAAACATACAATCATCCATGTGCATATAAATCTAAGGTCAGTATTGTCAGAAAACCATAATAAAAATGAAATCCTAACATATACATAAGCATTATTAAACAACCATAAATCACATATACACAAATGATACAACACACTATTAATGGATCAATAACATACTGAAATGTAACATATAAATATCATCTAAATTATATGAATAAATCCACACATACATCCAAAATGCCTAAAAGAGTTTGGCATCCACCAACTGAAAAGCCACCTAAGAGGTGGGTATTACATCTTCTCAATCTTCTTTGGTACATGAGAGGGTATACCTACAACATCCTCTTCAAGCTCTTCCACCTATACTTCAGAACCTGCATTCACATCACCTTTATATGGGGTTAGATCACAAAAATTTATTATAGAGGAGATGCCAAGGTGTGAGGGCAGTTCAATCTCATATGCATTCAACCCATGCTTCTTCAACACTAGACATGGTCCTACTTTCTTCATGAGTTGTTTAGTGTGCTTTCCCTTAGGAAATATTTCCTTCTTCAAATATGCACATACCAAGTCTCCAACTTGCAACTGAACATCTCTCATATTCTTGTATTTTTCTTGCTTATACTTTTTTGCACTCTTCTCAAGTGCCAATCTCACTGAGTCATGAATTTATTTCATACTCTTTGAAAAATCTTCTCCATGAGCACTAACTAGAGTGGTTTTTGGTAATTCTATGAGTTCCAATATGCCTCTTGGACTTTTCCCATACACAATCTAGAAGGGACTCTTCCCTATGCTCTTGTTGAATGAGTCATTGAAAGAAAACTCCGCTTGAGGTAGGACTGCATCCCACTTGTCTCCATATTGATTTTTCAAACATCTAAGTAGATTTCCAAGTGACTTATTTACAACTTCTATCTACCCATCAGTTTGTGGATGTTAAGTAGAACTAAAACTTAGATTGGTCCCTAACCTCTTCCATAAGGTCCTCCAAAAGTGACCAATAAACTTTACATCTCTATCAGAGAGAATGGTTTGAGGTAAGCCATGAATCCTCGCAATTTCTTTAAAGAAAAAACTTGCAATTGATGATGCATCATTGGTACTTTTACAAGGGATAAAGTGGGCCATTTCGCTAAACCTGTCCACTACAACATAAATACTATCATATCCCTTTTGTGTTCTAGGAAATCCCATCACAAAATCCATGTTGCAATTCTCCCAAGGCCTTGTAGCAATATGTAGAGGCTGGTATAGTCCTGCATTTGTGTATGTACCCTTGGCTCTTTGACAGATTGTGCATATCTCCACAATCTTACTTACTTCACTCTAAAGTTTAGGCCAATAATAGAACCTTCTCACATGTTCCAATGTTTTTTCCAAACCAAAATGTCCTCCCATGTTTCCTGCATGCTTCTCTCTAATGATGTTCTCCCTCATTGAATATTTTGGAATGCATAATTGGATTCCTTTGAAAAAGAGTCCATTTTTTATCAAATAATCTTCATACTCAACATGATAAGCCTCATAAAATTTAGAACACACCTTATAAATATCACTGAAATCATCATGACTCATGTACATTTCCTTCAATGAATCAATCCCTACACTTTGGCATTGCATTTGTTGCACAACTAGAGTTCTCCTGCTTAATGCATCTGCCACCTTATTAGAAAATCCCTTATTATGCTTGAATGAAAAGGTGTAGGCTTGTATTTATTCCACCCACTTTATGTGTTTGTGGCTTAGTTTCTCTTGTCTGTTTAAGAAACTTAATGCTTGGCTGTCTGTGAAGACAACAAATTATTTTGGAAGGAGGTAGTGCCTCCATTTCTTTAATGGCTAGACTAAGGCATATAGTTCCAAGTCATAAGAGGAGTATTTTATCTTTTCTTCATTTAGTTTCTCACTGAAAAAGGCTATAGGCCTCCCTTCTTGGCTCAAGACAACCCCTTTAGCTAGGTTAGAAGCATCACATTCAATAGTAAATATCTTTTGAAAATCAAGAAACACTAAGATAGGTTTCTCCATTACCTTTTTCTTCAGCATTTGGAAGGCTTCTTCTACATCCTTGTTCCACACAAACTTGCACTTATATCCACCCTCAATTTTTTTAAGGATAGGAGCACACAACTGACTAAAATTCCTAATGAATTTTCTATAAAATGATGCAAGTCCATGAAAACTCCTAACTTTTTTCATTGTCCTAGGAGAAGGCCAATTCAAGATGACTTATACCTTCTCAGGTTCTATTTTAATGTTCCCTCCTAAGACCACAAATCCCAAATATACAAGCTCTTCCCACATAAAAACACATTTATCCAATTTTATGAAGAGCTTATCTTCATGCAATCTCTTTAGGACCGAGTTAAGATGTTCCAAATGTTCCTCCTTACTCTTGCTAAAAATAAGGATGTCATCAAGGTATACTATGAAAACTTTTCCAAGGAATAGTTTGAGAACCTCAATCATGAGGCTCATGAATGTGCTAGGAGCATTTGATAGGCCAAAGGACATCCCCCTCCATTCATACTAGCCTTCATTGGTTTTAAATGTAGTTTTCCACTTGTCACCAACCCTAATCCTTATTTGGTGGTTTTAAATCCACCTTAGAATAGTACCTTTCACCTCCTAAGTGATCCAATAGATCCTTTATCCTAGGCATAGGAAATATATACCTATTTGTGATTCTATTTATTTCTCTAGATTCAGTGTACAATCTCCATGTGCCTTCCTTCTTAGGGGCTAAAAGAGAAGACACTACACAAGGACTGAGACTCTTAGTGATCAAACCCTTATCCAAAAGTTCTTGAATTTTCCTTGCCATATCCTTATTTTTTTTAGGAGTTAACTTGTATGCTTCCTTATTGGGTAAGGTTTCTCGTCGGATCAAGTCTATGTTGTGACTTATGTCTCTGATTTGAGGCAACTCATTTTGTAAGTCTTTGGTTACAATGTCTTTATACTGGTCAAGTAGTTCTTCAACTTCTTAGGGCCTTTTCTTCCTTCAAAGTTTTCAAAAACTATTTTCTTCCTATAAATAAAAATCTAGGATCCTTTTGTTCTTCTTCAAAATTAGATAGTGGCAACAATGTTATTTTTTCACCTTTATGATTGATTGTGTAGGTGTTCAGCCTCCCATCATGGTGAGCCTCCACATCATATTGCCAAGGTCTCCCAAGTAGAAAATGGTAGGCATCCATTGGGACAATGTCACAAAGAAATTTATCTTTGTAATTTCCAAGTTGGAGTTCCACCCAAACTTGCTCCTCTATGAAAGTTTCCTTTTTCTTAGTGAGCCATGATACCTTGTAAGGGTTTGGATGTGGCACCCTTCTCGACTTTAGTTTTTTTACTATGTCTTCTGATATGAAGTTGTCCATAGACCCACTATCAATCACCATTATGCAGACTTTGTCTCCCACTTTGCAGTTGATTTTGAATAATTTCTTCCTTTGAGGTGGTTCTTGAGTTCTTGGTGCCTTCAATAGTGTCCTTCTCATCATAAGGACTTATCCTTCCTCAGGTGGTGGATAACATCAATGTAAATTGTCTCCTTGGTTCTCTTCTTCTCTAACCATGTTTTCCCTTCTCTCTGCCTGATTGCTTTCCTTTTTTGGACACTTGAATGCTAATTTCCCTAGTTGGTTACAACTATAACACCTTGGAGGTCTTGAACTTCTTCCTCCAAATCTTCCCCTTGAATCTCCTCTCCTACCTCTATAGGCGCCTCTAGAACTACCTTCCCCAAAGGAGTTCTCTTGGCTGGTTTCTCTATGACTGGTTTCTCCAAAATTCCTAGGATTTTGTTCTCTCCCATTGTTTGTCCCTCTTCCTCTACTACCAAAGTCTCTCTTGCCTCTGCCGCTTCCACTTCTCTCTTGTCTCCTCTTGAGTTTTTCTTCAACTTTAAGTACTAATTGATATCACTTTTGGACAGTAATAGGGGAACATAAACTTAGTTCATCTTGGATGTTTATCCTCAATCCTTGCATATATCTAGAAAGTTTGACACTCTCTAGTTAAACCAACTTAGATTTCATGGTAAGATTCTGGAATTCTTTAGTACTATAACTTGAGATGTCCATCTCCTTCTACCTTAAAATTTGTCTCTTCCTATGAAGTTGAACTTCATAGTCTTCAGGCACATAATATTCCTTCACCAAGGTCCCCATATTCTTCCAAGTGCTTACTAGATTCTTTTCCATCTTCACCCTCTCTACTTGAGTGAAGTTACACCAAGCTAGGGAAGATCCCTTCAACTTGGACTTTTCTATCTTAACCTTCTGATGCTTTGGTATATCCTCACATTCAAAGAAACAAGTGAGTGCATCAATCCAATCCATGAATTCTTCTAGATCAATCTTCCCATTATAGACAAGTAGGTCAAGTTTAGTATCCATGGTCCTTATTTCCATGGATTTCAAAGTCTTCAAGAGAAGCCTTTGTTCTCTATGGATTTCTTCTTCTTCATCCTCCTACCAAGAGGTTTCTTCATCACTCCCCTCCTCTTCAACTCTAGAGTTTCCACTACTCCCTTTCTTGACTTGTTCCTTGATCCATTCTGTTTCCTGCCTCATCAACTTCCTCTCTGCATCATGCTCCTTTATCACCCTTAGTAGTTTAGCATTGGTCATTCTATTAGGAAGTTCATTGTCATCTCCACCTTCTAACATGATTGTAACTTTTCTTCTTCCAAAGATCTACTAGTTTCTCTGATACGACTTAGAACAGATCCCCAAACTATGTCAAAAATGACTAACTAGAGGTTCACTATACCCCTACTCCCACACAATCTAGGGCTCTACTAAAGAGTTCCCAAAATCCACAATGACAAGACTAGGGCTTCTCCCCAATCTTCAATACCCTTAAGGGCACAATATGACACAACTAGAACCAAGTAATCCATGGATGGAACTGTTGTATGTTGAATGTGGACCTATGAATTCAACACAAACACAACATAGTCCTTACACAATCGCTTAATTCACAAAGACAAACATGAATTGTTTGTTCTGCAAATACGATTGAAGTGACCTGTTTCCTCCTAATTAGATGTGGATGTTGAATTTTACCCTTAGAATGAGAGCCAACAACCTGACCTTTGCTAACATGGAGGATTTAAGAATGCAAGAAGATGAGAAATGCCATTATTCTATGAGAAATCTGCAACTAGTCTATGTAAAGAGATGCAATTAAACTAAGAAACTAAATTGCACTAATCTAAGAATGAGTTACAATTACTCTATGGAAGTAAAAATGCAATTAAACTAGCAAAAGAAAGCAAATAATCTTAGTGTAGAATTGAATTTCTTGTAATCTATGAAAGTTTTGAGAACATCAAATTGAAATACTAGATATGAAAATGAATCTTAAATGAAAGCATATATCTTTAATTCCAATTGAAATCTTAGCCTAATTATGCAAATGAGCTTAAAGCATGAAAACCAAATGTAAATTTCCTATTGTATTGATGCTCTCCCAAAAGTCCTCCCTAATGAAGAAAAGAAGTCCAATTTATAGAAAACCAAGGAAAGAGGATGAAGAGTTTCTTGAAAAGAAACAGTTGTCCCTTCATTCTCCATTTGAGACAAATAAGAAAAGATTATTTAAATAAAACAATGAATTATCGCCACATAAGTGTCTTTTCACATGGAATTATGGAATTCCTTTTTGAGGATAATTCACTCAATAATTAAATAACCTTTCAATTCCTTTTATGTATATTAGCCAAAGGGGGTGGAATTGGTTTAATTAAAAGCACTTAGGACTTTAGGATTAAATCAATTAATCATAGGGATTTTAGCTAATAATCATTTGAGAAATTAGGAATTAAATGTATTGTCAGATTTATGCAAATTTGGGTTTTCTGCATTTGAAACTTAGTCAATTAAAGTCAATTAAGAGAAGAATTTGCTTAGTACAATAGGACTTCAAAGATGAGAAAATGCACCAAAATTGATTGATTATTAGGTGCCAATTTTGCGGTGTTACATTTTTCCCCTCTTTGAATTGATGTGCGAGCAACACATTGATTCAAAGAATAGTCTAAAGTGAAGATCAAAATCGGGGTTAGATTGCCCCAATGTCCACTGAAAGCTAATGAAGATCTAGGACTATCTTCAAAATCGGGGTTAGATTGCCCCAATACGAAGGTAAGCCCTCCGAGATCCAAGTTAGATTGCCTCGATAACAGTTTAAAGAGTTTTTGAGAGTCATCTTCAGAACAAAGTGTGACTTTTAGGAATTAGGGTTAGATTTCCCCAATACCCAATGAGATTTCAAGAATCTTCTCCAGAACGAAGCTTAGTCCCCCAATGTCTAGGTTAGATTTCCCAGACACTGGTTAGATTGATATCTTTCACAAGACTGTCCTCAGGATGAGGCTCAACCTTCAGGAATCAGGGTTAGATTGCCCCAATAACTGTCTCAAAAGATAATCAATTTAAGACTATCTCCAGAATGAAGCATGATCCTTGAGGATCCAAGTTAGATTGCTCAGATACCTAGCAAGATAGATGATGATATGTGAGATTCAAGATCATGGAATATCAAATTTTGACCGTTAGGTATGAAAAACTAAATATTCCCCAAGTGATGAGATGTCCCTAGCGACGAGGACTTTTGATTTAGATCAGACTGATTCTAGAATAATGCGAAAAGATTCAATGATGCAATCATCCTGCCCCCTCGGGAATGAAATCGAAAGATGGCACATCATAAAGATGAGAGTGAGAAATCACAGAAAAAGATAGATCAAGAGATAGCATAATCAATTTAGAGCGATCGAGAGGTCTTATTGATTAGGTTTGACCACAGTTGACCAAAATTGACTAGAGTTGAATTTGATGAAAAGATTGCAAAATTTGAGAAAATGATGACAAGAGATAACCCTAACAAGAGAGCGACGCAAGAAAGATGACTGCACAAGCGTATATAGAAGTGTCAGATTTTGATTTCGATCACAAAAATTGATTGAGCATATAGATGAAGATAGAGAGAGAGGATCGAACACTTGTGCAGATGAGAAGAAGCCATGATGAAAGATGAGGACCTTTGAGGAATGAGAAGATAATGAAGAGAGCACCAAACTACCACGATGCAAGCCTAAAATGCAAATGCAAGCCTACAATGCAAATGCAAGCCTAAGCTAAATGCAATCCTAGGAATTTGGTTGTTGGACTCATCATATTTATCATCATCAGGTACTTTGGATCATCGGATTCAATACAATCCTTACTGGTGGCGCTGCAACCATAAGAATATGAATATGAATTTTATTGAATAAAATGTAGGAAAAAAACATAAGCACCAAGGCACAAAAGCCAAGGTGACATGAACATTGTTTCTAGTTTGATATAGTAATAATTCACAAGTAAACAAACATAGCAATAAAAGTTAAGGAGATAATTTCAACCTCCCCTTGGCGTACAAATAAACAAGATCGAGGGATGTGAGGCTTTTCCACCTTAATGTAGAAGATCTTATCACATACACCCTGTTTATTTGACATTTCCGAATCATTGAAACCACACCAACAAGCAGTAAACAGAGAAAATATCAATGAAATTTAGAAGAATAGACAACATACTAAGAAAGAGTCAATCATATCTCAGCATGTTTCAAGGTTTACGAATGTGTCTATGTTTAGTATGTTGAAAAAAACCATTGTTCTTGTGAGTGCATTGTGTTTGATTGCTATTGAGAGATGTTTACGTCATGTGATATCCGAAGTGTGTTGAAAAACATAGATGTGTCCAAAGAGAGAGTTGAAAAACACTGTTTGATTAAGGTGTTGAGAAACACCAGTTTGTTCCAGTAGAGAGTTGTCCTTTGACAAGATTACTGACTCAAGTGTAAACTGAAGAGTGATCAAAGTGGGGAACCATGCCCCCAAGTAATGAATGGATGGAAGCCGAACTAACAGATAGCGAGATTATGAGAGAAATCTTAGCAATGTAGCGACAGTAGGAAAACTCAGTGAGAACCACTGGTGACTGTCGAAACAGATTCTCAAGCATAAATATTGATAACGAGATCGAAGCATCAGCAGGAAGATGCAAGGAGGACCACTGGTGACTGATGCAAAAGTGAGTCTCAAGAAGAGATGAAGTGCTACGAGGCATCGATAGGCAGACGTAGTGAGATCCACTAGCGACCGATGCAAGAGGAGAAGAACTCCAAAAGATAAGACAATGCCCCCTAGACTAGGAACATGCCCCTGAGTATGACCAGTTTCAATCCATGTGAGGTCGAGCAAAATCTTGAAGATGACTAAGAGCGAAATGCATGAGCACACTAAAGTAGGAAAGCAAACTGAAGCAGGAAAGCAGGAGATTTTTAGAATTTTTAAAGATTTTGCAATTTTTATTATTTTTTAAAGATTTTACAATTTTTTTTAGATTTTAGAATTTTTACAATTTTTAGAATTTTTTAAAAGATTTTACAATTTTTTAGAATTTCTAAAGAGTTTTGCAATTTTTAGAAATTTTTAAAGGTTTTACAATTTTTTTAGATTTTTAGATTTTACAATTTTTACAACTTTTAAAGATTACCGATCTCAAGCAAGATCACATTGGTTTGCCCCCAATGTCTAGCAAGGTGTAGGGCACTACCGATGGATTAAAAAGTTGATGTATGAGATGAATAGGCAATAATGGATGAAGAGGGTGAATGCAACCCTCAAGGACAGTCTCCTCAAGATTACCCAAGCTAGGGAAACAAGAATATAGCAAATGTAGGCTCATGGAGCAGTGCTGAATAGCATATAGGATAATGACCTAATGTCATGAAAGCATGTGGTCCAAAATAGTGGACATGTCAAGAGACTTTTGAGAAGCAATTTTTCAATTTTGATCAAGACCAAGGGGTCAACTTTGGATAGGACATAGCTATGAAAGTGAAATTAGGATAAAGGGTGATGGAGGTATAAGTGCATGTTTTGGATTATAGCACGGATGCTCAGAGATAGGAAGGATAGGCTTGGGATAAGCAAGATCACGATAGGGTAGCATGAAAAAGTGAATAGGCTGATGGAAGGGATCATGAATGTCAATATATATGATGCTCATGGATAGGCTTAAGCTTGTCAAGATCAGAAAAAGGAACATGGATGCTCATAGACCAACTGGATGTAAGATATGAAAGCTAAGATGAGATGGAAGGAACTTGCCCCCAAGTGAAGAGTGCAAGTGGGAGGAATTACGCATGACGCCTGTTTGCCAGGTTTTCATCATGGTACTTATCCAAGGTGCCACAAGAAGTTGTTTTCACCATAGGACGAATTGATTTCTCTTTACTTTTGCTACCAAGGTGCCTGTTTACTAGGTTTTCACCAAGGCACTTTTTCATTTTTTTTCTTTTGTTATTTTTCTCTTATTTTTTTCTTTTTTGAATTTATGTAGGACTTAAGCTTCGTGCTCTTTAGATAGTGCTCCTTCGAAGGATATGTTATGAGGGGCCAAGGCCGCTAAAAGTATGCTCAAAGATGTTGATAGGAAGATGAAATGGAGGATAAGGAAGATGGAGGCTAGGATTTTATGTAACAGATTGGATGAGATAAAAAGAAGGAATGTAAGGACCCAATATGGAAGGATAGTAAGTGACAAGATCAACATTGACACACTCCTCGAAGGGTAGTGGACGCATGTAGGAAAAGTGGATGGAATACCTTGAGACATTGATGGATGAGTAGATATGGATCTTGGTACGCGAGGACCCAAGATGGAGTCAAAAGATGGGAGGTGTTTAGATGGAGATGAAGTGGAAGACTTTGGAAGCTTGGATGCCAACTCTAATTGTTCCTTTTGGTTCAAGTCTTTTAAGAGAGACTTGGGAATCCACATAACTTTTTATTTTATTTTTGTATTCAAGTTCTTGAGAAGAGACTTGGGAATCCATATATCCTTTGATTTTCTATTTTCATCAGATGATTTAGAATGCAATTCTTTCATAATGGATTTAGGAACCCATATTTTCTTTGATTGGGTTCTTTGCTCAGTGGACCTTTGTGGTCTCTTGAATATTTATTT
>MU225125.1:201620-240767 GCA_018584345.1 Thuja plicata
GGGATTTTTCTTGTATGAACCACAGTGCTTGAAATGACTACTTGAACACCATGCCTTCTAATACTGATTCAGAGAAAAGAAAAGCCTAATTGCTAAGGACTGGATAAGTTCCTTCTTCATTTTTGAGTTCTACATATACTCAGGCAGGTTTTACCTCTTATGATTGTTGTTTACATAGTATGTACTAATGTGGACACTGATTTGCTATGTACCTTTGTTAAACCAATTGATAAATCACCTTGCAAATGACCAAGCATAATCAAATGCAACCATGATCTTAAATATAGCCAAAACCAGTGATATAAGGACTTTCATCCTTCTTCCTTTTGATTATAGGAGGGATAACCTAATGATCCACTCTTCAAGGAATGACTAAAATGGACACTGTCCTGCTGAGAAGAGTCCTTACTGAGTTTATTTTGTTTGTTCTTAGTAACAAGAGTATGTTCATTAAAATAATTTTGATATTGGATGAGGAACAGACTACAAACTATACTTCTAGACCAGTGCCTATCCCTTGGGCAAAGAGTCAATGAAAACATGAATCAACAGAGATAAACTAACAGAGATACTGTAGAGTGCCTTAGAAACTACATGCGGCTGAGATAGAGTGCCTTACAAACTATCCTCTCATATACATACATCTCCATCAAATCCTTATCACAATGCTTTGCTCTTTGAAATCATCTATGAAACTTAGTCCTCTCCTTGAAAGGAACTCATAAATTATTAGACAAACTACCTTGTAGCTAGTGCATTTCAAATGCCTTACAGGTGAAACACACTAGAGCACAAACAGAATGCAAAGAGACAAGATAATATGAAAGAGGGAAAACCACACTGTATTCTATTACTATATTCTGCTTCAACACATCCAGACAAGAAGCTTTCATGAATATACAAAGACATAGAAGTATATCTTACCGTAAAATTTCCACAAGACCAACTGGGACCTGCTCTGGGCATCTGTAGGAAAAAACTAGAACAGAGCAGAGGAAAGGAACCCTTACAACTTAGAAAAGAAAGAAAGATATAGAAGAGAAGAAACCCTAAAAATCTGTCTAGCAAAACCTGTCCTTCTCTCAAATCTGATTTGCACCTATTCCTTCTTTTCAAAATATCTCCCTCCATCTGTCTGAGAAAATATCTGATATATTCAATTAATAACTGAGTCCATCTGTCTGAAAATATCTTTGAAAATCTGTCACATTTCCCTTTAAAAATCTGATTTAATATCTGCTTGCAAAAACTTCCTAGAAAGCTCTTTTAAATCTAACTTGCAATAAAATATATAAACATTTGTCTTATTTTCCTCTGTGCAAATCTGATTCCATCCCTCCATCTCAAATTTGCATTAATCCTCTGAGAATCTGATTTTATAATTTGATTGTCTTTATGTTCATAAAAATCTCCAGGAATGCAAAATATTTTATATTTGAGATAAAAACATTTGCCAAGTATATGCTTTACACTTAAAAATCTGAATATCAATTAAATTTCCTTTTAAGATCAACCCTGTGCATATTTTAAAGTCATTGGAAACTTCACATTTATGCATATATTAGCCAGAAAACACCAGAAATTGACACGTGGCATGCTCCCGTTGGCTGTCAAAAACTATGATTTTAACTCACTTTTAACCTCAGGCACATTCAGCGACCATGGGACAAGCTAGAAATCAAAGTCGCAAGCACTTTTTAACTCTTCCTTCATTTCTGGGTGACCTGGCAACCTGCACCCGGTGGCTAATTCCATCTGGCGACCTAGCGACCAACAGCCATCTCCATGTCATGACAACCTTCCTTGGCATCTGGCTACTTCGTGACTAACCGCTAGCGGTTAGTCGCCAAGTCTCGGAACTCTCGCGGTTAACCTCAAACTATCTCCCGACTGGGTGACCGAAGCTTCTAGCGACTGGGTGACCATGCATATCCGGCGACATCGTGACCATGAGCACTGTTCATTTTCATCAAAATTTCATCTCCTGCATTTTTGGGCACAGAAACTGAGGCGATCGGATGAGGGCGCGTGCGTGGATAGCCTCCTCTTCAACTTCAAACTCATATGTTTGTGTTTTAGTATATAAAGTCTTCATTTTGCCTTTGTGGGATGAATGTGGGATATATCCTTTCATGGTTTATAAGCATTTTTGGATTTCATTTTAAAACGCTATGTAGAGCCTCTTAAATTTGACCCCCAACCCTCAAAGGCCTACCAAGAGCCTCTGGGCTATCATTCTTACATTGGATGTTAGTTTTTTATCATATAAATATCAAAAAAGGTCTTTGCAGAGACAATGTGGGACATCTCAAATACACTATTTTTTCAACTTCCTGGGCTTCTCTACAAAACTGCTCTTTAATGGCAATGTTATCTGGAAAATGAAGACCATAGACATACTTTAATACCCAGGGCGCCCCTTTGTATGGAGTCAAAATTGCAGATTAACTTTTAAAATTTTCAATAAACTTCTCCCATTATTGCTTTGGCGTGATCCAACTCTGTATTTCAACATTTAATATGAAATGCTTCATTTTAAAGAAAAAGAAAACTACCAATGGTCTATGCTGGCCTTCAAGAAATTGGTCTTTTGTATTAAGATGCCTTCATTCCCCTTTAAAAATGATGCGCAAGCTGCTAGAAATGTAGATTTTAAAATGTTTGGAGATGTTTGCTCAGGCTGTTTGGAATATACCCTCTTCCAGTGTGATAGCACATTGACACCTCCTCTGTGGTTTCTCATTTGCCAGAACATTCTAAAGAATATTTCTATGTCATTGTTCTGCTATTCAAAACCTTTCACATTCCCTCCTATATCCTCTCCTGGCAGGCTGCGCAGCTTTCCAATGTTTTTACAAGTCTTTAAACAAACACTTTACTGCACCCTCCTATGGTTATGCTCTGCACAGGTTTGTATGTTTACTGGCTTTCCATATTTCAAATTTAAAAATGCTCTGATATCCTGCACATATTTCAATGTTGAAAACCAGTAGCCTTCCACAAAATCACATGAACTCCTCCCTCACTCTGTTGTTACATTGGTTTGTAGCAAAGAAATACATTAAAAACTGCCCTTACATTCTTATTCCCCATTCCTCATTGTCTGCGCAAACACTTGACCATGCTGGATTGCTAGCAAATGTTTTAAAATGAATGTTTTAAATCTGCAAATACCCACCATTGTTTGTGCAAACATTACTTCCTTCTCTGGAAACTATTTGGAAGTCCTTCATTTATTAAAAGCATTTGCTCTTAAATGTGTTAATGGTATTGAGAAACAGTGCAACATACACTCTCCCAATCTCTTATAAATGCAATAACATGTGCCTTTTGCATTTAAAATTGACTTAAAACTTTACCATCAATTGACTCCCCGTATATGCTTTAACTATTGTGTAAGAACATCGGTCACTTGGCTTCAAAAAGAAAGACATTCAAGTTGGGATGAGCACTGATCCATGCTAATTGCACTTTGATCCATTATTGATCTATAGATACATTGACGTTCTTTGATAGCAAATATCGAAAAAGAGAGACCCGTGAATTGGACTAGATCCAAGATTGTCAATTGCAATAAAAATCATCAATAATTGAGGTTGCACATAGAGCCCCTTGTCCATAGCCATTACTTGCAACCCTGGTCACTTAAAATGATCCACCACACAAGGGCAATGAAATATTGATCTGGCGATGTTTTAACAACTTTTCACATTTCCGCAAACTTAACACATTAATGGCAACTGACCTCCGGGGCTGCTTTTGAAAACTGACATAATGATTTGATCAGACCCTGCCCTCTGACAGGCACATTCTCTGATCTATAAACTATCATTCCCCAAAATGGAATCTCATGAATTTACCTGAGTCGAAAGATATTGACCTTTGAAATTGCCATTTTTATTCTATTCCTGCAAACATACTATCAAAAAATGATTTTTAATCACCTTAATTGATTTTAAAAGGCTGACAAATGGATTAATAGGGTGCTCAAATCTGAACTGGAAGTAGTATGTCAGCTTTGCAAGACATTGCAAAAATAAATTCGTCAAAAGAATCAACCGGCCAAAAGTTATTCACTGGCAAAGTAGGGCATTTGGATTTTCAAGAAAACACACTTTGTAGAACTGAATACACTTTGTGAAAATTGCAAATGGAGTGAGCCTGGAAACTTGCTCAAACGGATTGGTAGGAGTCTATAAATTTTATGGTAGGTACACTCCTATGTTTACAATATGAGGGAAAATTCAATTATCCAAAATTTTCACCCGGGTACAGACTTTCAAGACCTCAAAGTAGGTCAGTTACCAATTCTGTACTTGAAAAATACAGGAAATCAGAATTAATCACTGTCAGAATGGTTCTTGAAAACTTATCATCTGATTTCATAAAGATCTGCAAACTGGAAAATATGGAGTGTATGACTACTGGAACACAGTACAAAAGGAATTCTCTCAATTGGGTGAATTGGTCAAAAGTTATAACATGTCAAACAGGGCTATTCAGATTTCTAGGCAGGACAAAAATGCAGACAGTTCATGAACAACCAACTTTGGGAAGTATGAAAACTTATCAAATGGATTCAGAATGACCTGAGATCTAAAACATAAGTTCTCTGATATGCATGGAACACATTCCCAAAGTGATGGCTTATGAAACTCAACAGGGTGTAAGATACTCAGTAGCAAAGTAGGCTCCGGACAACAAATTGACAATTTAGCAAAATGCAGAATTAGGTGACCCCCTCAAAATGACTACTCCCTAAACATGTCAGAACTGAAAATCAGGAGTTGGGACCCACTGCATACATCAAATGAAAGGCATTAAAGCCTCTTCCAAATTTGTATCTTATGAAAATCATCCGAGCACCTTTTACAAGCACTCCCACTGAGCCTTCTTACACAATTTTTCAAGGGTATTCAATTTGCTTGTCTGAAAAATCTTATATGGTCACTCCAAATTTGTTCCAAATTTAGGAGTACCAACACACCCAAGATCTATGAAGGTGAGGGGAGAGGATACGTCCATGCAATTCCTTAGGTTTAAAAAACTAGAAGACACTTCAAGCATAATAAGAAAATGACAATAATGCTTCTAGATTTATGATCATCCCAAAAGGGTGAGAGCATAGTTTTCCGACATTATTTTCATTCTTAAAACAAAAAATAAATGTTCATTTTAATAATTCTTGCATGTGGGTTCCTATTTTAAGAAATAAAAAATAAGATGCAAGCACAATGTTTTGCAAGAATGCAAGAAGATGAGAAATGCCATTATTCTATGAGAAATCTGCAACTAGTCTTAGTAAAGAGATGCAATTAAACTAAGAAACTGAATTGCACTAATCTAAGAATGAGTTACAATTACTCTATGGAAGTAAAAATGCAATTAAACTAGCAAAAGAAAGCAAATACTCTTAGTCTAGAATTGAATTGCTCGTAATCCATGAAAGCTTTGAGAACATCAAATTGAAATACTAGATATGAAAATGAATCTGAAATGAAATCATATATCTTTAATTCCAATTGAAATCTTAGCCTAAGTATGCAAATGAGCTTAAAGCATGAAAAGCAAATGTAAATTGCCTATAGTATTTATTCTCTCCCAAAAGTCCTCCCTAATGAAGAAAAGAAGTCCAATTTATAGAAAACCAAGGAAAGAGGATGAAGAGTTTCTTGAAAAGAAACAGTTGTCCCTTCATTCTCCATTTGAGACAAATAAGCAAAGATTATTTAAATAAAAGAATGAATTATCGCCACGTAAGTGTCTTTTCACATGGAATTATGGAATTCCTTTTTGAGGATAATTCACTCAATAATTAAATAACCTTTCAATTCCTTTTATGTATATTAGCCAAAGGGGTGGGAATTGATTTAATTAAAAGCACTTAGGACTTTAGGATTAAATCAATTAATCATAGGGATTTTAGCTAATAATCATTTGAGAAATTAGGAATTAAATGTAATGTCAGATTTATGCAAATTTGGGTTTTCTGCATTTGGAACTCAGTCAATTAAAGTCAATTAGGAGAAGAATTTGCCTAGTACAATAGGACTTTGAACATGAGAAAATGCACCAAAATTGATTGATTATTAGGTGCCAATTTTGGGGTGTTATAGGAAAAAGGGTTCTATCAATGTTAGATCACCATTTTATATGAAATGAAACACAAATACCACACTAAGATATCTCTAAGATTCAATTTAGACACATAAGCCTACATAGGGCTACAAGGAGAAAATATGGAATTCTGAAGGAAAATTACTTGGAACTCCACCACAGAATGTCTTGACCACCCTCGAACTCTCTAATCCATCCACCAACAACACCCTCCAAGCTAGGGCTCTTGAAAAATCCCCTAACTCCTACTGTCCTCAATTCTCTCCTAGGCCTTATAAAGATAATAGGCCACTTTTCCAAAGCAAGTACTTGAATCTCAATTCAATTTATTATCCCTCCAATTGGAATACTTTTAGGATTTTACAAAAATCCTAAATCCAAGGATTTAGACTTCCATTCCACCCCTGGCCCAAGTTGTGCCTCAAAAACCCAATTCTGGATAGTCACATGTAGATACCTGTCCAGAGGATTCAATCATTCCTCCCTCCATCGAATGCCTCCTGATCTAAGACCTTAAAAGTATTAAATTACATCCTCCCCCAGTTTCTCTCCCCAAATGCTTAGAATTTTCCCATGGTGGACTCTCTGGGAAAGGAAATTTATATCAAAACCATAGTTAAGGCCTTCCTTAGACCAGTGGGCAATAAATAATGGATAAATTTTGATCCCCTACACTTCAAGTCTTCAAACCAATTGGAAAATTCAAACAAGACAATGGATCACATTTTCTAATCCTTAAATGGTGCATTGGGATCCATATAGATCCATACAACTCAAAAATATAGTTAGGAATACATAAAATAGTTTGAATTTTATTGATTTCAATGCAAAAAATTTACAATTCATCCACTTTGGATTTGGAGAAAGTTTTTACACCTTTTCATACCTTTCCCAAGTGGTTCCAACTGACAAAAGTGGTTATGAACGTTGGGATTCAAAAGTATCAACTTTTTGCAAAAGTTGCATTATGCAACATTCACAACATTGACAACTTTTGGAAAAAGTTGTCAATTGTAACTAAACTTGCAAAGTTCGGTGTTTTTACTCCATAGGGGACCTTAGAATTATTAAAAAAAATATTTATACCCTCCCTTAGGTTCCCTATACTATTCTATCCTAATCTACCCAAAATTGTCCAAATTGACTAAGGTGGACAACTAAGTTTATAACATCACTTAGTGTCTCCTTGTCTTACACTTTAGGACTTATTGATAACATTGGATCCAAGATCCAATAAAAACCCTAACCCTTTTTATTTGGGTCCACTAATGTTCTTTCAATGGATGAACTTGAGGGTGCTCCTACACCAACAGTATTCTAGGTCACTACTCAAAATAAACTAAGGATACTATGTAGGGACTCTAATAGATTGTCATCACTTAGCTCATAATAACCCAAGTGGTATGTGGTATGGTAACTCAACTCCCTTAGGAGACCTCATATCATGCCTACGTACTAGATTGCGTAGGAGACTACCCACCATACAGACACCACACCCTCCCACTTCGCTCGTACTATCCCAAGTGATATATGGTATGGTAACTCAACACCCTCTGGAGACCTCATACCATATAGGTGTTCATTTATCTTGGATTAACTTTTATTACCCATGTGTTTATTTTCTTATCTTTTTATTAAACCTCTTCATGTTACCTTCTCAGCCACTTCTTGGCTAGGATAACCGTGAGAAGCCACTCCACATGTCTACCTATACATACCCTTTCTCATCCTACGATGAGTGCCACAAGGAAATGCAATTTCCAAACCCAACCCCCAAGTGATCAAATACTCAATTGGCCTATATCCAAGAGTTTGGATCTTGCAAGATCCACCATAGGCACGGTCATGTGCTTGTGGGTGGGCATAATCAACACCACATAAACAATGAAACCATCAGTATGCAAGTGGCTAGATCAAGGAAAATAAAAGTGAATAAATATCAAAGAACACTCAGGAATCACGTCCGAGTGGAAACTAAAAGATAACAAATTTCCAACAAAATAGCCCAAAGGCCAAAACCACCAAGATTATGCTCATAGAGAACTTTCATATCGAGATAGAAAAATGTTCAAAATGTTCTCTATCCATTCTGACTCCATGATCCTACTCCTTGTCTGAAAGGATACTAAAAACATAATTTAAAATATGCCCACAAGGTAACAGACAATAGATGGGTGACACACAAAATGAGGCAATGCCAAAATCACCCAAAATACAACCATCTCAAAACTTGATAAAATCAAAAACCCACTTCTAAAACATGCCCAAACTGTCAAAAATAAAATACAATTCAAGGTTCGAGTGCACATACAAATTCCGACAGCATAACTAGGTAAAACTTCACAATTCAAACATGAAAAAATATGTAAATACTCGTGCTCACCCAAACGAGTCATAGGAATGCATAAAAACGGAGGGGAACACTAGTTCTCAACCCCTAACCATTTAGCAATTTATTTTATTCGATTAGATGAAGTAAATAAAAATGGAGAGATTCCTTACCTCACACGAACAATAAAAACAAAGAAAGGCTACAAAATAAGAAAAATCCACCGAATTATAAATGGCTCCACATGGACGGAAAAAATTGCAACACGATGCCAACGAGCCGCTACCCACAAAAAATTGGCAAGAGGATCAATTACAACGAAAAATAAAACCAAATTTCTCCCAAGAGGTTTTGGAGAAAAAACTTCAAAACTAGCAAATTATAAAATGAAAAGTGAAGTTAAAATTCACTTTTTGCCTAATATAAGCACTTTTATAAAGGTGACTTATAAATTAGAATATTAATCCACTGATTGGGGATTTCCCAAAAATAATTAAAAAAATTCTAGGCATTTGGAATTTGAATTCGGCAAATTAGCCATAAAATAATTAAAATAAAACTAGATATTAAAATCCCCCCAAAAGAAATTAAATCAACAGTAATTAATAATTTCTAGGACAACTGTGGTAAACACATAGACACTCTTACTAGTTAAATCACATAGTGCATTTTGAATTTGAATTTACCACAATAACCAGAGGGTTAATAATAATAAAAAAACTAGAGATACATTGCTCATATAGGGATGACATTGGCTCAATATGAATGGTCAAGGTCACTATCTTCTGGTGCCACTGACAGGGATATAGGTACACACTCAAATCTTGTACTAAGGATGAATGTACCTAGTACATGTCAGTAAACAAGAAAACATCAAGTGTAGCTGCTCAATCATCTAAATAGTTGATGCACAAGAAAATGTATAATCATGGGTAAGGAGAACAAGACATCATCTAGATCTCACAAGAAAGAAACTATGACTTTGTCTCTCTGCGTACTAGCACCAATAGGATAAATGCATAGTGGTGGTGTAGTACAACATAAAAATATATAATTAAATGATAATGCATTAAATTTAAATTATTTAAATAATCATTTACAACCATAAGCAAATATCCATAACATAGAAGCACCAGAATAAAGAGTCCAATAAAATCCATCAAATAAAATATACTCCTTAGTCCAAGTCCAAATGAAAAATAAACCAAGAATGATCATAAAGCATCATGTCACAACACTAGCATCATCATGCAAATATGATCAAACTGAATAGCAACATCATCTAGTATCTAAAAACTATGATGCTGGTAATCAAAATACTATAAATTTATTGAAGCATATCATCATGCAAATAATCCAAAAATAATCAAAGTGTCTCTCAGGTCAAAATAGTCATGGAACAGAATGAAAATGTGGGAGGCACTACATTACATCAGGTATCACAGCTCATGTTCATATGCTAGGATCTTTATTTATGTTTCCATTGTGGTTGGTTTGAGTGATGTGTTGTTGTTTAATTCTTTGATGGTTATCATTTCTTGTTTATGGCCTTAGTATGGCGAGTGGTGTTTATTATACATGATTTTGATCCATTTCTTGGTTTTCTCTTTGGGATGCCTCCTAGATGTGGGCGTTGTCAGCGGAATGCCTATTTGGATGATCATGAAGAGGAACACCATGAGGAGGGGCATCATGAGAAAGATCATAGAGAGGAAGAGAAGCATGAGGATCACCATGGGGACCATAGAGAGCTTCATGGTGGTAATGTTGGGAACCTCTTATTGGTTTAGTTGATGAAGGATCTTATAGCTTGGTTAGGGCCTCAATAGGAGGATTCTTACAATGGGAATTATCATATATCAGAGCATGGAGATATTGAGGAGAGGAGAGAGAGTGAGTATTCTTGTACTCCACTTGTTTCAAGAGAGGATCATAGGATAGATAGGGCACCAAGGGATGAGGATTCCATTCATACAAGAGTGATGCTAGACCTTATGTAGTCTTGAACACCTTTCTTTGATGGTAAGGGTGATGATAGTAAGCTCGAGACATAGTTGCTAGACCTTAGATGTTGCTTCACCATGCACCTGTATGTGAGAAATATTAGAACCCAATGTTCCATCATGCATCTGAGATAATTTTCATCTATTTGGTGGTGTATAGAGGAGTAAAAGCTCTAGTTAGATATCTTGACCATCTCTTAGGAGATATTTGAGGAGCATTTTCATGATTTCTTCCTTTCTAAGCAGTCTAGAGAGACATGTGCTATTGATTTTCATGAGCTCCTGTGTAGGTCTATGTCAATGGATCAGTATGTGCATAGGTTCTTGAAGACATTATAATTTTCCATTAGTATATACAAGGAAAAACATGATCTACACAATCGGTTTACACTACACCGACAGAAAGGGCAGAGCACTACCCGATGCCAAGGTTTCCCGGTACTGCCAAGTATAAAGCATCCCAACAAACACAATTCATTGTTACCCGATGACAAAAAGGATATAGGAACCTGAATAGTAACAACAATGCAACCTGATGGAACACCAAAGAGAGGAACCCGATAGATGAAGGGAACCCAATTCTTAGTTCAAAAAGGAACACCGATAGACTTTCATTTCAACCTGACGACCAAGAAACGAGAGTCAATTACATCCCGCAAAAAGTGGATTTGACTTTCAACGTAAGATAAATCACTGAAGTTGTATATATGGCTTCTTTATTTGTTTTTAAATCCATTATGTTCAGAGGAAGAAATGTATTTAATATTTTTTTAATTAGTTTAACTGATTTAAAACATGCATACTAAAGTTCAAGGTCAAGTTGTAAACCTTGGATCTAGAGTTAACTTTGTAATGCGTAATTCTAGAATAGGTCAAATACTTGTACAAATAGATACTCAATCTATTGTGAACATGTTTTTTTTCAATGATTATTGTAGCCACTAAGAGCATCTAAGAACCAGGAAAGAGAATTCATGCAAAAGGACAAAAAAGGATCAATTCAATTTTCAAGAACAAGAACACAGGCTACCGACAAGCAGAGAAAGGTATTAATCAATCACTATAGGTGATATTAATATTTTGAGAGCTTTAGTAGATCTGTGATAAACAATTATAGATTGCATATAGTAAGTCAAACATATGTACACATTCTAACAAGTGTAGTACACTTAAGAAATCCTTTCAAGAAAGGTGGACTTAATCGTCCTATTGTAAATCTCTTAACCAAGTGCACACTTAAATCAGTGTTGCTAAAGCTCTTAATAGAGTAGATATTAACCTGTCTCTACATTAATACTCCTAATTGGGTAGATCATCATAAGTGATCAATTGCAAGCCTTTACTAGCTCCCTTCCATTCTGCAAATAGTGAAGTTTTGTGGATGCCATCCCCACCTCAGTTTTTACTTCCTCACAAGAGTTTTTTGCAATATCATAGCTTGTGTTATGTGTTGTCTTGAATGTTTCTATGAATGATTGCATACAATTAATATTATAAATTAATGTTACATGCATAAGAAAGAACAACAAATATGGTCAGTAATATAGTAAAGAATGATTACTAATGATCAAAGGTGAAAAGAGTTAAAAGTTTTAGAGGTACTGATTCACCCCTCCCCTCTCAGTGCTACTTCCCATTAATCCCAACAATTGGTATTAGATCCAAGTATCTTCTTGGAAAGCTTAAAGGTTTAAGAGAAAAGATCCTACAATGGAGAAGTACAAACTTGATAAGAATATTGAGAATAAAAAGATTGAGATTCAGATGTTCTACAAACAGTATAAAGAAGAGAAAAGATCATACAATGGAGAAGTACAAACTTGATAAGAATATTGAGAATAAAAAGCTTGAGATTCAGATGTTCTATGAACAGTATAAAGAAACAAGAGTCAAGATGAAAGAATTTTTGGATGAGAGGAAAGGTATGGCAACTCGGAGAAATGAAAAATATTATCAAGAAGAAGAGATTCCAGATTTCTTTGAGTCTTCAGGATCAACCACAAGCAAAGCATCAGATACGTCAGAAGAGAACATCATAAATCTAAAGGAGATCAATCAACATCTGATAGAACAAATAAAGATGCTACCAATTGGTCAAGAGGCCCCAGATGGTAAGAATGATTGATGTGATGAGTAATAATAGACAAGCTAAAACAGAAAGAACACTAGCTATTGATGATAGAAGGAAGATTATAGAGAAACTACAAGAAAATGAATTATAAATTCAAAGACATGTTGAGAATCACCATGATCTTACAAATCAGATTATTCTTATGATTCAAGAAGCAAACAAAATAAATGTGGAACTCATTGAAAGAATACAAATTATCGGTGAGCTAAGAGAAGAGAATGAAAAACTAAAGCATGAGGTTAGAATTCACCAACAACATAATGAAGTTATGAGAAAGGTTGAAGAGAGAAATAAAAGAATGCATGATTTTCTCGTAGGACAACAAAGAGTTAAAAAAAATAATGGTCTAGGCTTTACCAAAAATGGAGAATCATAAAATAAAGCCAAATCAAAGAATGTCTATGAAAATCCAAGACCAAGAAAGCTTATATGCAAACACTATGGAAAGAAAGGCCACACATCAAATGTATGTAGAGGTAAAATGAAAGGTATTCCCAAATCTACATCTTCATTGATAGGATTCTGTTATAAATGTAACAAGAAAGGGCATAAAGCATATGAATGTAAGTCTAAGGTGGATCAACCAAAGTAGGAAACCTACATGGAAAAATATTTTCCTACATGCAAAATGAATGGGAACACAACTGATGAATTTTGGAAAAAGAAAAGGCAAGCATGGAAACCTAAAGGTCAAGAAATTCCTTATCAACCAAAGAGAATCAGTAATCAATATGTATGGGACTACAGTACATGGAAATATTGTACAAAATGTGCTAGATATGGTCACATTGCTGCAAATTGTATGAGAGTATGGACCAAATGGTCTAGAGGATGGACAAACCCCAGAATGGTATGCTTACACTGTCATAAAGTTGGTCATCTCAAGAAAGACTGCAAAGCCTGAATGATAGAGGCAAGCACATATCCCAATGGAAATACCATTGAAGATATTTGGAGGGATAGAGACAAAATGTGGAGAAAAAATTCAAGTAATGATGAACCTAGACCAAGCAATGAAAATGGTGACACCCCATCCAATGAATCCGGTGACACCACTACCCCCACTTAAGCTGAACAAGTAAGTATGGAACTATACTACACCAAGTCATATTTTACATCATTTATATTATACAAATTGATATATAGTCAAACTATGCATGAATAAAGATGCATATTATTTTACTTGTTACAATTCTGAGAAAACACCCCCATTGGTAAGAATATATCGAAAATTATCGGTGAACATAAAGGATGAACTATTTACACTTACCGGAAATTGTCGGTCAACACATAAAATGGCTAAGTTGCCAATATAACCTAACACCCATTGGTAAGGAAGCAAAGTTATAAATTTGTCGCGACATAATACTGATATCCATCGGTAAAATAGAAATTCTTAACAACCATCCCAAGCATCCTGTCAACACCGACGATGATTTGAAGAGTCTTCCTGATGAACTCTGTCTTTATTACCTGACAATTTGTTGAGCATTTATGACAGACTTAGGGAAAAAACTCTATAAATACTCGACAGGAGCACTTCATTTTGCACCCATGATTTGAAGAGAAAAAGTAGAGAGAAACCATAGAAATAAAATATCAGATAGGAGAGAGACCTCGACTCAATCTAGTACACAAAAAATAGATCATTCACCAGTATCACAGATCCAAGTAAGTACCAAGGGAACCGAAGAACTCTGTTGTTATTTTCAAGAAAGCCCTAAATTTTCAAGAAGCCCTAAATTTGAAAAAGGATGGCAACCACTTCAAGAAATATGAAGATCAATATGATAAGAAGAATATGATTTGGCTGATAAATAACAACACCTACGTAGAACCAAAGTGCAAGATATTCCCAGAGATTGCATTGCAACCCGATGAATTCGACGCATTTTCTAAGATTCTGCCTAGGGTTTTGCTAATAGAGGACATAAGGTCCTACATTCACTACAAGATCACTGAAATAGGTGATCTGGAGATGGGTGAAGCTTACAAGAAGCTTTGTGATGTAGAAGGAAACCTAAAAGATGAACATAAGCATTTGCAAGATAAAGGGATAACTAATTCCCTATATTTCCTAAGGGACTTCAAAACTGACTGGATCAGGTTGGTATTTAGCAGAATGCATGATCAAAAACTATGGTTAGATCAACCTAAGAAAATCACTAACGATGTCCTTCATGATGTCACTAGTTATCTAATAAATGACAAGCCTAAGGCTCACAAGCATCCTTTCAAGCTAGAAGTTGAAAAGATCACAAAAGTTGAATGGGATAATAGAGGTCTTAAAGTGAACACCATCACTGACGAGGAACTGAAGTTTGGTGCATGTGTGATTGGCTACAAAATCTTTCAGGAAATCAAGCTAAAGAACATATTGTCAACATCAGTAAGTACAACTTACAAGATAGTAACAAAGGGAATCCAAATGGATCTGTGTGAGATCCTGCTAAAGTAACTTGATGAGAACATGAACATAATAAGGTATGCAAAGACTAACACATGTAAGTTCAACTCACTTATCATGTGTATATTTTTCTACTTTCAAGAATACTTTCCTTTAGTAAGAAAAGTGAAATGGGACACAACAAAACCAGTCACACTACAAATTAGTGAACTTATTAAGTCACTAGGAGATAATTTTGATTTAGTAATGAATGCATACTTCCTTGAATTCAAGGAAAAGATGATGGAAAGAGTAAGGATCCTTGAGAAACTTATTGAAAAACATAGGGATGAGATATGTTTTATGGTAGATACAGACTTTACCCACATAAAAATGGTTGTACCAAGTATAGCTTGGTTATCCCTCTTGATTATGAAATCAATATAGATCAATCAACTAATGTTATTTATGTATTGATCAATGAACCCATTGATAGAAAACAACCAAGGTTTGGCACTTATGAAGAGGCCAGGCCAAAGATAAAAGAGGCCTAGAAATCAAGAAAATTGTTAGTAAGAAAAATAAGATGGTTAAGAATCTTAAAAATATTATATCAATTAATGAGGAGGAACACAAACAAACAGAGGAAATCGATGAACAAGGTACCATCGGTGAAGGGAAAGATGAGCAGAAATCATATTTTGAGACAACTAAATTTGATACACCTCCACCTCTTACAAAGAAACAAAGGACAAGGAGTCAAACTGCAAAGACTAATATAACACCTCCTAAGAAAGGTCAAGTAAGGACCTATAAGAGAAAGAAACTGACAAAGAAGAAAACAAAGTAGCAAACTGTGAAACAAACACCTACAAAGAGGAGAAAAAGAATGGTCAGGACTAAAGATAACATTGAGGATTCCCAAGATGATGAGCCTGATCTAGTGAAGAAAGATTACAAAAATCTAACAATTGATGAGGCTGCTAAATCTATTGCTACATATGGTAACATGTGTGATAAGAAAATTAGATAGTGGGATACACGAAAACTATTAGGGTTTTTTCTTGTTAAACCTTCAATAGACGCTTGAATACTTGATTAACTCTATGACTCCCAATATTTGAAAATAATGACTCAAGCAAGAGAAAACTCTAATTTATGAGGGTTTATGATAATATCTGGGGAAACTATTATCACCTCCTTCTTTTTAGG
Source organism: Thuja plicata (assembly GCA_018584345.1). Taxonomy (NCBI): domain Eukaryota; kingdom Viridiplantae; phylum Streptophyta; class Pinopsida; order Cupressales; family Cupressaceae; genus Thuja; species Thuja plicata. The sequence continues at coordinate 217,799 of MU225125.1, forward strand.
TTCCACAACACCCAGGCAGGTATTACCTATATGAGATTACTATCTTACAGTATTAATAGATGTGGATACTAATTTTCTTCTTGTTTACTATATTACCTTATAAATAAATCTACATATAACTAAGAACAACTTAAAACAGAGTTTAACCATGGAAACTATTGAAATGATAACAGAAAATAGTAGTGCTTTAAAGACTTTCATCCTTCTTCCTTTCATAGTTCTCAGAACTTAGGAGGGGAAACCTATTTTAATCCTCTCTCAAAGGGATCAGTAAAATCAATTGTATATATTGATACAATTACTTGAATTTATGTATATTTGACTATAAATGTAAAAGATTTGTGTATTTTGAATTATTTGGATGATGATAAACCACTTGACTGATTCTAGATTAATGCCTATCCTTGGGCTATAGAGTCAAAGATGAAAATCCATAAAAAAGTAAATAAGGATACTATAGATTTCCTTACAACCTATATGAAACTCGAGTAAAGTGCCTTACAAATCACACAGTCACTCCAACACTATTGTATCAAATCCTCAAATACTGTTATACTCCCTAAAACTACTCACAAAACTTAGTTCTTCCCTTAAAAGAAATTTGCAAGCAATTAGATAGCTACCTTGTAACCAATATGTTTAAAATGCCTTACATATTAAACATAAAATAGCATACACAATAAATAAAGAGAAAACAATAATATAGATGCGAGGTTGTACTATATTTTATTTATATTCCTACTTCATACATATAGAGGCTAAAAGCTCAAAAAATCAGACAAAATTCTATAGTCTAGCTTACAATCATATTTCACCACCACCTAAAAATGTTACAATTTGATCTATTTATAGGTTCAAACCATCTTGGAATCCTTAAGATAAGGATGCAACAAGCTTCAGATGGTTTAAGAAACCTAACCCTAAAAACGTAGTAAAAGACAAAAGACAAGAAAACTCCAAGCGGTGGGAGGACAAAACTGAAGAATAAAATCTGATTTGTACTTTTTCCTCTTGTGGATGTCAGCATCTTCATTCTTCATCTATGAAATCCAAGTCAACTATGAAAGGCTTCTTTTTCTTGGTATTTTTCATGATGTCCCATGGTGTCACATCTTCTTCTTTAGGCTACTCAAAATTCTGAATATTTTCTAGTTGAGTCTTCTGCCTTTCCCACCTGGCATCTTTTATGCCTTTAACATCTGCAATGAACTTATTGCAGTCTATTTCTTCCTTTTTTTCTTCATCCAAAATTTTATTGAACCTCTTCATATCTACCTCTCCCTGATTAGATACATAAATATCTTTATTGGGAAGCACACTATCAAACTCTGATCCCCATATTCCTAATGGTTTAATCTGATCATCCTCTGTTCTAATAGGAGGTATAAATCTATAATAGCTTACCCCAAACATATTCAACTTAGCATCAATTTGATTGGCTTTACCCTTGAAGAATAATAAAGCAGCCCCAGTTTTTTCTATTTATGTACCAACCATAGTCACTATTTCTGGTAGATCTGATCTTAGTGGTTGTACTAATGCTAATCTCTAGAAAAGTGATGCTCTTCTTGACCAAGTTGCATAATAGGGATTCAAAATTATCAAAAAACCTACCACCTCTGCTTGTAGGCCTGGAAACCTACCATAAGCTCCATACACCACATCAATCTTATCTTTGATGGTACTAATCCTATGTTGAAAAATTAAAGCTAATGCTTCCAAAATTACATTGTTATGCTCTGCAACTTCTTTCTCTATTCTAGCAGGTATCTTCCTTGTATCCTCTATTTGGACTTCAATATCTACTACTTCTTTAGGCTCAACAATGGTAGGCTCAATTATTTCTAGCAATTGTCTAGTGTGTCCATCTATAATTTTTTGCTCTTCTTTGATCTTCACCAGTGCTAACTCTCTATCTTTTGTAGTATCACTAGTGATTTTTTGTAGTTTATTTGACAGTTGGGCTTTTTTTGCTTCATTAAGCTAAGAAAAATGGGTTAACACCTGGGATATCTCTAAATCCCCTATATTTTGGAGGGTCCAAATAATTTTATTTCTCTCCATTTTCTCTTGGATATTCAGTAGGGCTGGCTTCTGATCTTTAGGAGCTAAGCTCCACATTGCAAGTGCCTGAGACTTAGGGTTATATCCAAACCCTCTGACCATGTATCCAAACTAAATTTCTAATGTCAATTTTACATTAGGTTGTCTTCTTATTTGATCTATTATAAATGTTGAAGACAACTCCTAGCCTTCTACAAATAATATCCCACTGGCCTTGACCAGTTGTCTTTCCTACTCTGGTGTAATCTCCTCTAATTTAGGATCATAATCCTGCAATGTTTATAAGGCCTCTTGGGTGATTGGATAACCACCTTCCAGTTGCAACTATTTTCCAATTTTTTGTTTCTTATTCCATATGAGGAAGTCCTTGAAATCTCTTCTTTTTATAAATTTTTCATCCTTGAGGAATTCCTCTTGATGCAACAACCTCTCAATTATGCATGACCTTAGAGGTAACTCTTCATGTTCCTATGTATTCTTTTAGAGATTCTTTCCTACCCTGATCTATTTTCTCAACAAATGATCATAGGGACTATCTCCTATTATCAAGGCTCCAATTCTATCTATATTCTTCTTCTTGGAAGGTTCCCCTATTTTCATTTTTTGTCTCTTTAGTGGGGTCTCATTTGTGACCTCCTTCTCTGGGACCTCTGTTAGGTCAATGATGTATTCCCCTTCCACTACATGTCATAATGGAACCGCTTGATAATCAGGATGAACAATAGGTGAAGGACATCCCTCATCACTGTCATCATCAGACTCAAACTTTGAATGCTCTCTATGGCCCTTTTTTGGGATTACCAGTGCTTCCTCTAACTAATTTCACAAAAGATCATGGTTGTCAATCATTGCATCTAGCCTTTTTAGATAAGGCATGTTAGGGTAGAAACCTCCAAACTTCACCCCCCTTCTCTTCACCTGCCACTCCAGGTCCATAATTTTATTGAAATTAATTTCTTTTCTGTCCACCTCCTCATCCTCCATGATATTTCTTATTAGATCCTCCTCCATACATTCTTCATGTATTCTTGTGAAGGGGATAGTTGGTGTTAATAACTTTCTAGCACTAAGAATGAAACCTTCTGTGTCAACATATCTATGTAGGGCCACATTTATTCTATAATGATTCATCCAGGAATTCACAGGGTCCACAACCCTCTTCCCAATAGTGAAATTATAGATCTTGAACTTCCTGGGGGTAAAATTACCCTTTCTATATGGGGCCAAATGCACCCTATCAACCAGAATTAGTTGCCTAATAAACTCCATTGCAACTATCCTTGGTAGTACATGAAATGGAAAAATGTGTGGAGGGTAAGAGCAACCATAAACCCTCATTATTGTGAAGTTCTTCTCAAAATAAAAATTTCCACAATTATGGTCTCCTGGCCATTTGTCAAGGTATTGACATGGCCTCAACAATTGTATTACTTTGATAGGCAATCTGGTCTTATTCACACCTAAACATTTAATAATTTTATAGACTCCAATTTTCAAAAGAACAAAATTCCTGCTCTCTAGAGGTGTAATTCCACACGCTGATCCAAAACTAAATAGGGTTATCCTGACCATGATGAAACCTCTATGGTTGTAACAACTAGCAGTTCATAACTGGGTGATTGTAATACAAGATCAAATGCATAAGAACTGAGTAATGAAAAAACTTAAGGTGATCATTTTTACTTTGTATATCTATAAAAACCTGATGCATTTGGTCTATAATATACTGAATGTAGTCATAATTGGAAGTGGTATGGAAGCTCTGCATGTCCAGTACCATCATCAAGATATCTAAGGTGATTCTCTCAGCTCCAACATCATTTCCAAGCACTCAGTATAATGCATAGGCTATGTATTTGATATAAAAGTTCATATCTTTATAAAAATATGGGATTATTCCTGACATAGGCATTATATAGGTTTTCATCTTCTTAGGGACATGATGATCCCTAATTTCTTTAGCATCTATGCCAGATTCTCTAGTATATATGTTTTCTAGGCTCTTCAAATTTATCTCAGTATCCATGGGGTAGTATACATTAAAGGCCTTCATGAAAGTATTCTACTCCAAAGTGAGTAAGGGTTTTCCATCATCCCTCTTAATGGTTTTGGACAAGGGATCATATCTACTGGCCAAGTCTAAAATGAAATCAACATCAACAAAGACGTCTGAAACTATCGACCTGGCTAATCCATAGGTCGAAGGGTTTGAGACAAGCATGGGTTCATCACTATTATTCAAAAAGTAATTGAATAGTGAATATCCTGAGGAACCTGGGGTTTTTGCATCCCTAATATAATCCATATCATCAACTAAGGTATTGACACTTACCTTTCTATTTTGGCTTGATCTTGGCAGTAAAGTGAGAAACTCCTCTGAATAATTTCTCTTTCCCTTTGACTCATCATTGACATCATCACCTCTTCCACTAGTAGATTCCATACTTTGTTCTTGACTCATCTTGTTATTCTTCTCTATTCTCAACCTTTAACACTGATATTGAAACAAATCTACTTGCAAACCCTCACCACCAACTGTGAAACCCTCTACAATTCTGAATTCAGCCACTGAGAATACTACAAATCGCACTCTCTATTAAACTCTGGATCACCAAATCACCTTCTTAAATTCAGTGATTTTCTAGAGCAACAACTCATTTCAGAAAATAAAGAAATCTTTATAAACTCTATGCTCTGAGAAATCGGAAGATGGTACAAATGAAATGACAATGGATGAGTATATTTATAACTGATAATTTAATGTAGGTGTCTCTTCAAACTGGTAAAATTAGCATTCAGTCACTTCCACCATTAGTTTCACATACTGTGCCATCAATTTCTAGTTCTAGCCATGGCATTCAAACTGTTAGACAATCAATTCCTGATGAGTGTTTTTTAATATAAAACCTTATAAAATTTGAAATGAAATAAAGATAAAATCTCATTGGCTGCATTAAATAAAATTATGACTATTTTTTCCATCTGTCAAAATCTCTACAATCTGATTGGTCAACAACTGTCCATGATGGTGCCATAGAAAATTCTTTATTTTAACTCTAGACAGCTTCTAGCAACTCAGCGACTAAGTGGTCTCCTCGTCGCTTGATATTTTTGATAACTGTAGTTCGTTCAAGAGACCTAGCGACTACCGTAGGATTAATAATTTGATCAACAGTTTTTGTGATGTCTCTTAACATTTTAACTTAACTTTTGGTCTTACGGAGACACCACGATAAAGCATTTTCTAATTTTTCTTTTTACCTTGGGTTGCATCTGGAGACTCAACAAATGTGAAATCCCTATGTCACTTGATCATTTTCTTAACTCATGTTTAATCAAGAGACTTAGCAACAACACTTAAATTTTTAACTCATGAACTTAACTCAGAACCATCTATTACATCAAGAGACAACGTGACTATGTAGTGTCAAAGTCGCCTTATAAAATCTTTAACTCTGATCAAATCAAGAGACAACGCGACTACCGCTAGATCAAAGCTTAAAATCAACGGTCCGCGCTAAGTCTCAAAGTAATTTTAGCATATTCCATTTTATTTGGAGACTATGTGACTAAGGCTTTTCACCATGTCTCCAAATCATAAATAATATTTCTTTCCTTTTATGAGACTTGGTGACTGAGGAATAAGAACATGTAAATAAACTCAAACTTAAGTGTCAAAAAGTAACTTGAAAATAGAACCCGTTCATGAAAATTAGGGCCTCTTTGCATTTTGTCCTAGAAATAACTAGGGTTTAGGGTTTCTGATCTTATCAACAAGGTTTTTGAGGTTAAAATACTTATTTGTAGAAGGATATAATCATTTTCGACCATGAATTCAACTTTTTAGGTACAGGAAGGATAAGCATTTTCTAAAATTTTTAGGGAAAACTTCAAGATAGGAAATACAACCAACAGTGGCTCTATTTGTGGATGTCTAAACACAAGTTTATGGCAAAGAATCATAGAATCTCTAGTTGCAGACCTCTTATTTGATGAAGACTAAACTATTTCTTAAGGGAAAGACATAGCTGAAAGGAACTATGTACAATATAATACATACTTACTTGTGCATATGATTCTGTTTTTCAATTGAAGAAGGGTTTCAGAAATTGCCCATGCACTTGAAACTCAAAATCTTCTCCATCCAGGTTCTTCAGCAAATAGGAATCCTTTCCAAAGATCTATGAAATAATAAATGGCCCGAGCCATAAAGACTAAAATTTTTTATGCTTTAATTTATCTTCTAATCTCACATTCCACTAAAGAACTAGGTCATCTAGTTAGAACTTTCTATTAGTATCCCTTCTATCAAATAGATATTTCATTTTCTATTGTAATTTAATTTTTTCTTTCTTGATATCTCTTCTTATCTCATCCAACTCTGCTAATTGAATCATTCTATTCTGCATGTTGTCAAAAACATCTAAATGTTCTTCTTGTATGAACTGATAAACTTATAATAGATTGTTTTTAGGCATTTTTGACTATAAACCATACACCAATTCAAATGGTGACTTACTAGTGGCCCTCTTAACTATTATTCTATTAGCCCAAAGTGCTAACCTTAGTTTGGTATGCCATTCTCTTTTATTCTTTTCAAGAGTCCTTTTAAATATCTTCAGTATACTCTTATTACTAGATTCAGTTTGTCCATTTTCCTATGGGTGGTATGGGGATGAGTAGGACATTATTATCCCATAATTTTCACAGAACTCTTTCATCTCATCTGATCTAATGCACATGGCACTATCCATTACTAGCTTTGAAGGTACACCAAATCTAGTCAGAATATTCTCCATTAAAAAATAAGTGACTACCTTGCTTGTTTCCTTTTTTGTAGGAACGGCCTTGTTGACGGGGTTTTGCTGACCAGGTCCACCAACAGTCATAAGTTGTCATCGGGTTTCGGGGATACTGACCAACTTCGCCTACAAAGGTTTTCCGGGAGAATTATATTCTCTGGGCCTTCAAGCACCTGGGTGTCGGGTCACGACGGTGTGGGGCTCGGTTGGAGAGAAGTGACTATTTTTGAGGGGGATAGCTGGTTTCTTCAACTCATTTTCTCTGGAGATTCAATAAAGTAAGGTTTCCCCTAGCATTCTACACTTAGCAAATAAAGCGAAAAAGATCCTGCAGGGTTAGAAACATTTCATCTAACTACAGTCATGTTTGAACATCCAGAACATCAATAATACTCTGATAGACTACAATAAATACCGAAGAAATACATAACCATCAGTTAGAACTCCATCAGTAGCGAGGGAAAAGAGGTCGTTAATCTACTTTAACATATCAGAGTAGAAGACATATGAAATATTAAAACATGAAATACCATTAACTCAGAAGCAGGAATGCCAACAACATCATTACCGAGAATTTTTCCTTCTTTATTAATATCCTTTCCAACAAGCACTGGTGCGTGATACAACGATGGCTCCAGGGGAGAATCTAACTATTGAGGATAGAACCATGGAGCATTGAGCTCTATAACTAAAATCAGAAATCACTTTTCTATTATCATGGACAACAAAATCATCAATTTTGCCGACCCTTGGAAATGGGACGGTCTGCCTATTTATACAACTCTCTTCTAACCCTAACCCTATTTACATCATGTTTCAATAAAATACAATATCTGGGGGCCGGTACTACCTGTGCCACCCTACAAAAGACCTAGAGATGGAATAGGTCTTCCATGTTAGAAGAATAAGACAAGAATATACATCAGAAGAATTGGTCTCGAGAAGAGAGCTATAAAGGAGAAAGAAGAAAGTAGGTCCCCAGGGGACTAAGGCTACATGCCTCATAAATGGAAAATACGGTGCCCTATCTCCAATGTTCCAGGTGTACCTTTGAGCGGCACCTCAAGAAGACCACCTTGTCAGAAAACCAACTGCCAAGATGATGCCCCTTGATGTGGCCAACTACCTTATGACAGCCTTTATTAACCACTTTTGAAAGTGATCGGTCGGCCTCGGGGACCGGGACACGAATCACTTTAAAGAATACAAAATTTTGGATCTGGGACTCTGGGATTCGAGAACTTACGTCCCCAAAGAATAAAGAATGCCCAACAGTGGAGTTCTCCCTGGCCCCCGAAGAAAGCTCAAGGTTTCTTATTGTCATTGAAGGCCTAGAGGAGGTGGGAAATGCCATCTTCATCTATATCTTTTAGGCTGGCCCTTCTGTGCTTGGCCATTTCAACTTGTTCCCCCAGGTCTGGAACATTTTCTTTAAATTCATCTGCCATTCTTGTCACGTCATGACCCTTAAATATCATGCTGGTTAATTTTTCCATCTCGGCCCCATCTATCCCCTCTGGGGATTGATACCGGGACTTCATGATTTCATCAAAACTCCCCAAAACTGAATCTTTGGGCGTATATGTATCTGTGCTAAGGGGATCAGCCCCAAAAGCCTTTATTACAAAAGACTTGTATAAATTAGAAGAATATTTTATAGCATTTACCTTTTCTTGCAAGGACCCTACCAGTTGCTTGGTTACCTCCAATGTGAGGTCAAGTCTAGAGTGCTGGGTTCTTACAAAATCAAATGATTCCTCACCCAGAATTCCAGATTCAGAAATTATATCTTCTCCTCAGGTGAGGAGCTCTTCAAGCTCCACCTTCCATGCTTGGTAATTTTTGGCGTCACTCTCCCACTGCTCAATAAGCGCTTCCGCCTGATGAATAACTTGTCGGGCCGTGTATAGATCTGGGAGGGTGGACACCAAGAAATGATGGGTGTTTCCTATCTGCAGGGTGACCCATTCGTCCATTGCTTGGGCCTTCTTTTTCATTACTCGCAGGGAGTCTATGTCACTCTACGGTAGTTCTTCTGATGTGGAGGTCTTCAGAGGAGCGGCATTGATGGGTCGGGCCAGCTCAGTAAGCAACCCCATAAGGTTTTCATTCTTTTCCTTCTCAGCCTTGAGCATCTGGGCCTCTTTCTCATATCAGGCTTCCACTGCCCTTGCTACCTCCTTTAGCAAGTCTACCTCACCCTGCTTTCCCCTTTTTCCTAGGCCACCTCTGCAACATTGTAATCTACGGGGTCCGCGGTTGCTTCATCAGTGTCTAGGGGAGGTGTTGCCACAATGGCAACTGTTTCTCTGCCCAGCCTAGTTCAAAGAGTGTGAACTATCCAGGCTTTCTTTTCCTTTAGCGGGGCCTGAACTTGGGCCATCATTTCGGCCAAGGAGAGAGGAATCACAGGAGCGGACTGAGCTTTTCTTTTCCTACTCTCTATCAGCCACTGAGGTGGTAGGGGTGGCCTTCCTGCCAGGATTTGTTCTCCCGATTCTTCCCCAGTGTCCGGTGGCTGTTGCTCTTTAGCAACGTGGACTTCATCGGTTCCTCTCCCTACCTCAACTTCTTCCACAGCAACATTCTCTTCAATCTCCATTTTCTCAGCCTTGTCCTGTACATCTATCATTGGGTCTGGACCCTAGTAGGCTTCCTCAGGGATTTCTTCTTCAAGCTGCTCCTCTTGTTGCTCTTCTTCTTCTGCCAGGGCTTCCTCCTCAATCAAAACCTCTTTTGGCAGTAGGGGAGGTGTTGGGAAAAGATTTAGAGTTTGGGCCGCTATGATCACCTGCCCAAAGGTTGCTCCCAGGAGTGGCCCTTAGAATGTGGCAGCTGGGGTTACAGTTATTCCCAAAGGTTTGGTTCCCCCAGCGGATGCCATTTGTTCACTTGGTTTTTGTTGGTCCACTCCTAGACCTCGCATCTCTTGAGCCCCGGAGGCAATCTCCAGTTCTGATTCCTTTTCTTCTGCCTGGTACTCCTGTCCCTGTGCAGGCTCTGGCTCAATATCTTCTTGTTCCGCCCCTGGGACTTCTGCCTCTACTTGTGTATCATCCCCCTATAAGTTTCCAAACTCATTGACTGCAAATACATCAAATTCTTCTTCCAGAGGGGGACTGGTCAGGACCTCTACAGGCTCTATTTCTTTCTCCGACTCTGGGGAACTGGAAGAAAGAATATCCACTTCTCGGGGGAGGGACGCCTCCGGCTTTGGTTCCGCCTTAAGCTTTTTGCTGAGATTTTTCTTCCTTTGGGTAACCAGAGGAGGTCCCGCATCTCTTGTTGTCACTGCTTCCAGTGGATCCACCCCCGTCACCTTGACCATTAAGGCTACCAATGACGGGGAGGAAGGAGGGCGAAGTGGCCCGGTCATAAGTGGTGGGGTGGCCAGCTTCGTTATTAATTGCTCCCTCATTTGTTGGGAGGCCGCCACCGACTATTTTATTTATTCTGCGATGGGGACTTATTGCACAAAAGGGGTTGTAGCTATTCTTTTTCTCTTATCTACCCCCTGCAAAGAAGTCCTGGCCCCCGGGGTCATTTTAGGTACCAGCAGTGGAGTTAACTTTGGCACCGGCTGGGCTGCTCGGTGGGTACTCCCGGGGCACACCTTCTTGAAATAGGTCTAGCTTCTCTCGACCACCTCTCAAGTGAAGTATTCAATAGTGGGCCCTTCCTGGGTGGCCCAATTTACTAGTGGTAGAGCCTTCTTATCGATCCCCTTTTCCTTGTACTTGGGATCGATGGTGGGGGTGGTGTCAAAGAAATATGTCAGGAACTTTCAGAGCTTCAATTTATGCATCATGTCGGCCATCATTTTGATATAGTGTTGGCTTCGCACATCCACATAATCTTGGTAGTCTGCCCAGAAGTCCTCCATGTGTATGCGATGGGGCTCTGAAGCCCGGGGCATTGCCGCTGCAATTTGACCATGCGGATCAAACTTTTTTCGCGTCAGATAAAATTCTTGTAAGTTATAAATTTTTAGCTCATTATCCGCCTCCTTTGCGGTGGTCAGACTACATGTGTAGTTCCCATAGGTGATTGGTAACGGGATGTTTGGGATCTTCTTGAGGGCAAAGAAGGTATGCACCTCCATTATTTGCCTACAATATTCCAACAGCATGATCTTGTCCCCACAATGCCTGGGCAACAAGTAGGGTTTCCCGGAGAAGCCAGCGACCCTAATGTATGTATGCTGCTGGAACTAAATATAGAAATGTCCATAACTATGGACCAACTTCATCGCCTTGGTGGACAGGAAGTATTTGGCATCCCAGGTGGGTGTAAGCAGATGGTAGTAAACGAACGCGTCGTTTACCTAGTAGAAACTGGGGAAGCTGGCCTCCCATTAAATCTATGGAAAATGGTCCCACGGTGCTTTTTGTCCTGGGCCAATCCTGAGTATGTCGTCAGTAAGTAGGCTATTGGAATGGGGCCTCTGCTGTGCCAGGGCCCAAAAAACATAAGAAGACATATAGAACTTCTTCTTCCGGTTCAACTGCTGGAACTGGGAGTCGACATGGTTGGAAATTATTGTGGCCCAGTCAAAGAATTCTCCCTTGGTGGAGATGCTGAGGATGAAATAGTACATCCATTTGCCAAAATCTTGGGTGGAGGGTTGCCCAAAGAGCCGGGCTAATGCTATCATTCCCATTTGGATGCTCTCCTTGAATTTAGAGCAGGCAATCTCTATCTTCATTCTCTTTGGGTCCCTCTTTGGGGCCTTAAGCCAGTGGGTATTCATATATACCCGGGCAGCATCCTCCAATTGTGTAAACTGGGTCAAGGCATCAGTCCTTGTAACCATCGTAGCCCTATCAAATTGTGGGATACCCAGGCTTGCCTGGAATGTGACTAGGTCAAGGGACACCAGTGGAGTGGGGTATCCTAAGGGTTCTATAGCTGCGAGCATAATGGCCTAGACAGAGGAGTTTTAGTTGTTCACCAATGTTAGGATAAGCTCCAGAGATTGCACAGAGCATGAGAAGCACGTTGCCTGGAGGATTCTGGAGCCCCCGACATTGATCGCTAGCTGGTCTCCAGCCTGTCGCTAGATGTGCATTACCTTCACCAAGGCCTGCATTTCTGCCAAAGTTCTGACATTGGTGTCGGTCATCAGTTTTGCCTTGGACTCAATCTTTGAGCCCACAATGACATTATCCTGTACAAACTTCATGGTGAGGGGGAGCTTTTCCAGGGCTTTCTCCATCTTGGATTTTACAGCTGCCCTGGTCTCCGTTGCGGTTGGTAGTTCTGGGCTTCCGGGCAGAGATGACGCAGATGCCTCAGACATATTTGGAAGATGAACTCTGGGAATTTGCAAGGCAAAGTGACTGTCAGAACATATTTATCAAAATAATCATTCTGGGGTCCAGATATTTTACCACCGTGGTGTTTGCCTTCCTGAAAAGTTAGTATCATGCAAAGGTAATCGAAAAGCAAAATATATCGTAAACTTAAAATCTTCATTACACATCCAGGTCTAGGGGTTTTTGTCACACTTGGAAAAGACACAAGATGGATGGTGGTAAGAGACCCAAGGCCTGGGGAAATGACTATTAGCAAGGACGTGTGAAAAGGCAAGCTGTCAAGCCCATGTGGGCGCCACGTGTGTTGGTATTAAATGGAAGTGATGGCGATGACGGCGGAGCCAACTGTTCAAATGTGCAAAAAGGGAAAGCCACTTGTCTAGAATTTATTGTGCACATGGGACATAAATGAGGTTCTGACAGACTTCATGGAGGAGAGAGAAAATTACCTATTTGAAACTGGCCGAGAGCCGAGTTTCAAACTAGTGGTTTTCTGCCCCGAAGTGAGTTTGGAGGTAGAAAACTAGAAGCAGGGGTGACTCGACCAGCTTACCAAGCCACCTAGAAGGATATACATGGATCTGAGGGATATATGCATATAAATGAGGAGATATACAGGGGTTACATATAGCTATACACATATATACATGAGTATACAACGCAGGATGACACCCGCGGGAAAACCAGACAAGACAAAAATGTATATACAACTATCTACACTATTAACAGATGAACCACTTCTGCATAGAGGGTGGAAAACCCTCGGGAAAATCTGACCCTCCAATGGGTCTCAAAACCAGAAGACAACAAACTAAATGAAACAGAGAAACAAAACAAAGCAAGACAAGCCAAAAAAAAAAAAACCAAAGAAAGCCAGAGAAGCGGAAAATGGGAACACCAACTTGAGAACGAAAAAGGTGGAGGAAAGGAAGGATTTACCATAGGAACTCTACAATATCTCAAGTTGTCCAATGGTTAGAGTCACCACCATGAAGCACTCGTACTTGCCTGAGAATGACTGAAAGTTTTGAGCATTGATTATCGTAAACTCTCTGCAAATGCTCTGTTAATTTCTTTAAACTCTCTCTCTAATTCACTCTAAGTGCTTGAAGGTTTTAATTGTGATAAGTTTGAAAGTGATAAATGACTTCTATTTATACCTACGGTAAAAAGGCAATCCTCCCCCTTCCGGCAATCTTCGGACAAGCAAAACCTCTAGACTCCGGGCCCGGGGATTCCTTGTGATGATATCCTTAAGAACATCACGGTGAAGAATCTGAGAGTCTAGAATCCAGTTTCCAACGAAGGACAACCTCTGGGACCAGAGTCCCAGAGATGAAAACCAAACAAACAAACAAAGCACCACACCAGGGAAGAAAACCCCAGAGAAAGAAAACAAAAGGGAAAGAAAGACAAGGCAAAGCCGCAAGCAAAAGCAAACAAAAGTAAAAAAGGGGGGACCCAAAATTTTGCACACAAAATGTAGGGACGGGGATGCAGGGCATAACAAATGGAGACTACCTGGGACAAATTCCCTAGCGCATTTGAGAACTATAGAATCTTTGGTTAGCAAAACTACAACAAGCCACCCACTGGAGCGTCTGACAGGCAAAGAGAAACATATCTGAGAGAATCCAACAACACAGGAGTCAGTCCGTAGTCTTTCATCAGTGGTGTCATATGTGCTCTGGAAGGAAATCAAGCCGATGACCTTTGGGAGGAATAGAGAAGGGGTACTAATTACATCAAACCAGTCATCAATTCACTCGCTTCCCCCGGAGACCAAAGTTTCTTCCCGCTTTTCCTCCTATTATTTTATTTGTTTCTGGGTGGGGAAGGCGGTACTTCTTTCACCATTAAGCTTAAGCTTAGCTAATTTTAATAGCGGTACTCCTTTCACCTATCCACCTGTATTTAGATGTTTGAAGAAAGGATAAAACTCCAGACCCGGAGAAAATTTCTTTAGAGTTTCAGACATGGGTCAACCAATCAGTATAGCCGATCTACCCCAGGTGTGTCCGATTACTTGTTCCTTATATTATTTGTGTTCATTGATTGCCAGACTCCCAGAGACAACACCCGATGGAGATTGCTCAAAATGTGCCATAACCCGTAAAAATAACTCTAGAGACCGGGTCGACCCCACCATGCTAAAAATAGATTCTAGAGTTCACTATGTCATGGACATCGTACCGGAAGCCAGAGCTATGTGAAGCACTCCAATTCTTGCAAGACAAGAAAAAATGTCGGGACTAAAAGAAAACTGAAAACAAAAACAAAGATAGCAAAAGAGGACTATCACGGAGGACAGTCGGCAAGACTATTTACAAGACAGGGTACCTCGCAATGAGACACCTGGAAGAGATATTTACAAGCGGAAGGCTTTACATATAATACAACTTAGGATGAACTTACCCTACTCAAAATAGTGTTTGAGAAACTGCCCATTAACGGGCAATGCGATAGGTTTCCCAGTCAGAGTGTTAAGGTGGTAAGTATTTGCCCCACAGATTTCTGAGATCAAGTATGGTTTGAGCCAGAGTAGCTGGAACTTGGTATGCTTTCCTTTCTTTTCCCGGGCCTTGTCCCATAACAGGACCAGATCTGAAATCTGAAAAAGCCTTGTATTGGGCTCTTCTGTCAAACCATCATTTTACCACTACTTGATGATGTGTGAAATGTTCAAGGGCTGCATCTCGCTATTCTTCCATTCGCACTAGATTCAAGAGTCGAACCTCCAAAATGTTGTCCCTATTACTAAATTCCTGCATAAACTGTAAAACTGGGATCTGTAAATTGACTGGGAACACAGGGTTCTGACCATAAACTAGATGGAATGGGGATGTTCCTAGGGAAGCTTTGACATGAATGCGTTCCGCCCAGAGGGAAAATTTCAAATTTTGATGCCAATCCCGGGGATTCTGTTCTAACAGGTGTTTGATCACTTCGATTAGATTCTTGTTCATTGATTTAGCAATGTCGTTTCCCTGGGGATAATAGTTGCTGGAGAACTTAAGAGTGATCCTTCGATTGTAGGTCCATTCGAGTAACTGTGCCGAAGAAAATGCCAGACCATTATCACATACTAAAGCAAAGAGAATTCCAAACCTTGTGACGATGTTTTCTTCCAAGAACTTGATAACTACGTCTACCGTGTTGTTTTTGCAAGGTATAGCCTCAGACCACCGAGTGCAGTAATCAGTAGCAGTAAGGATTTATTAGTGGTTGGCAGAAGAGTTGGGGTTGATTTCCCCGATGAAGTCGAATTCCCATTGGGCAAATGGCTTGGCCTCATAGACTGGTTGCAAAGGCATAGCCGGGTTACGTTCATGATGCACTACGGTTTGGCAGGTATGGCATTTCCTGACATGAGTGTAAATGTCTTTGAATATACAGGGCCAATAGTATCTAGCCCAAAGGATCTGATGGGTAGTGGCATCGGCTGAGCCATGCCCGGTTCCAAACTATCCATGGAATTCATTAATCACCCTTACAGCCTGGTCTCTGTCAATGCACTAGAGGTACACTTCCTCATAGTTTCTACGATAAAGCACAGAGTTTTTGATATGAAGTGGGCACTTTTCATCCGTAGATTGTGGCATTTGTGGGGAGGTAACCCCTCTAGGCATTTGTTGTTTAGTAGCAAGTATACCAGATCAGTGTACCACAGATCTTGGGTAATGGACTCCACCGTGTAAGTCTGAGATTCTATGTGGGGAGTCTCTTCTGCCATCGCTCGACTTAGTCCTTGGCCCCAGACTATCTTCATGGGCTGCATTTCTAAGTCATATTCTTGGAGGATGGCCATCCATTTCCCCCATCTCTCACCCAATTCACTCTGCATCAGCAGAGACTTGACAGCCTGGTCTAGAATGATAGCATGCACCTTGCTACGGAGAATATAATGCCAGAATTTCTTCACGGTGTGAACTAGAGCAAAGGCCTATTTTTCTAGCGATGAATACCAGACTTCGACATTCTTAAAGGGGGAGCTCATGAAAGCTATTGTTCATTCTTCCCCTTTGATCTTTTGGGTTAGCACTACCACAGCAGAAAGCGGCGAAGAAAACGAGTAAATGTAAAATGGAAGGGAATAGTCTGGACTAGCCAGGATGGGTGCTTCCATTATTGTCTGTTTGATCTGGGTGAACGCCCATTTTGCCTCAGGAATCCACTCAATCTTGGTATCCTTCTTCATCATCTCATTGAGTGGTTTGACTATCTTTGTGAATCCCATAATGAACTGTCGGATGAAGTTGATCTTCCTGAAGAAGGATCGCATCTCTTTCTTGCTACCAGGCATTTGTAAGTTTAGCAATGCTTTGACTCTATCAGGGTCTATGGATATACCCTTTTTGGAGATGATATGCCCGAGAAACTTCCCCTCGGTGACCCCGAATATGCACTTCTTGGGGTTGAGGGATATTTTGTACTGGTGACATCTCTCACAGATCTGAGCGAGATGGGAGGCATGGTCACGCCTGTCTCGGGAAAAGATGGTCAAATCATCCATGTAGATGATTATGCACTGATTCACGAGGCCCTTGAATGTAATGTCCATGGCCTTCTGAAATGTAGCCCCTGCATTGATCAGACTGAAGGGAATTCTCCTGTATGAAAACGTTCCCCACTTGGTGGTTAACATAATTTTCTCTCTGTCTTCGTATTTGACCATGACCTGGTTGTATCCTGAGTATCCATCTAAGAAGGACATCATCTAAGATCTATTTACTATCTGCAACACCTCATCCAATGAGGGGAGAGGGTGATTATCTTTTTTAGATGCCTTGTTCAAGTTTCATAAATCCACGCAAAGGCAGATCTCACTGTTCTTTTTCCTTACGGGGACTAGGTTGGCAACCCACGTAGTTTGCCAGATTGGGAAGATTATCCAGGCTGACAGTAGTTTTTCTACCTCTTGATGAATCAGAGGCTCTATCAGGGGGTTGACCGGTCTTTGCTTTTTCTGAAAGGGCTTAGCTTCAGGTTTTAGAGGAATAGTATGGGTCATGATGGATGTATCATATGTTTTCAAGTCTTCATAACCCCAGGAAATTACGTTGATGTATTCTCAGAGGACTGCGAGAATCTTCTCTCGGTCCTCAGGGGAATAGGAGGTACTGATGTGAATGATCTTTTCTTCACCGGGCTGGGCGATGTTAACTTTTTCACACTTCCCCCCTTAGAGGAGGACGACACCTTCTCACGGGCCCAAGGGTCCAAGTCAAAGATTCATTCTAGTGCAACCATCCCCTTTGGGATGGTGTTAGTAGGCAAGTCCATGATCCCATCATCTTCATCACCCTGCCCAGTATCATCATGGTCTCGTTCCTCCACTATCTGATCTTCAAAGAAACCAACATTCGCCATGAAAGCCACGATATGCTGGTCATCCTCAAAAACCTAAAAGTGGGTGACATTGTCTGGGATGGCTGGGGTAGGGACCATCTCAACTAAAAATCTCTGGAGTCGCGAACCAGCCATTGGCTCAAGTGTGCTAGCAGAAATGGCGAGGGCATCTGGGATGTAGTTCCATCGCTGGGGAATGAGGTCAATGCCAAAGGCATCAAAATCTTTGATAAGGCTCCAAGCCTGGTTGCGGTATGTGGCCAGCCTTTTGTCATGACATGTGTATTGACTCCGAACTTTTTTAAAAATCAACTCTGAATCACCCAGAGCCTAGAGGCGGGTGATACCTTTCCTTAACGCAAATAAGAGTCCAAGGACCAAAGCCTCATACTCTGTGACATTGTTTGTATAGTTAAACTACAGCCTGTAGGATGTGAGGAAGGACTTCCCTTGCGGGTTGATTAACTCTACCCCAGCCCCACAGCCTTGTTTGGATCAGGACCCATCAAACTTCAGGGTCCATAAGTCATTGTTTGTAATCTGGGGCTAAGGAGGGGGAGTTTTCATTGGATTATTGCTGGGAGACTTAGGGATTCCTCCCGGAACTACCGGTGTGAAAGTAGAATTTACCTCCAGAGGTGTTTTGACTTGGGATTCCTAGGGAAATGGCACCAAAGGAGTGCATCCTATAGGAGTACTGGGTCCTGGGGAATTAGTTGTATGTTTATTCCGGAAGGTATCGAGTTGCCGGTTAGCGATCGAGAGACAGGGCCCACACTCAAGCTCTGAATGTTTTTGGTAGTGCACTCGGCACCAAGTGTCAGACAGGAGTGTGGCAAGGGTTGCTGTGGTGCCTTGACAGCCAATTTTGACTCTCATCTTTTCATCCAAGTCTTGGGCTCTCTGTAGCATGGCGGGGTCTTCTCTAGGGATGAAATCAAATGTTAAGATTTCAAAAGGTCGGTACACCCCTAGAGAAGTCTCGGAGAAAAAGACCTCATTGACCCTCCCAACTTTGGTAAGGGCCTGTTTCTTTCGGGGCTCGCTTTCGACCCAGATCATATTGGATTCTCCCTCCCATGGAAGCCATAAGTGGGTGAAGTTGGTCAAAAAGTATCCATTCAAGGACATAGACCAATTCTGACTTAGTAACATCCCGTAAGTCTCTGGGATGTCCACCACTTAGATGTCAATGATGCTGGCTATCCTGGGGTCCTAGATAAGATGTATCCGGATGTTCTTCAATTCCTCCACCATTTTTATAGCACTCTTATCCAGCTAGATCACTGCGCCATTAGATGGGGTGGGGTGGAATCTAATCTTCTAAAAAATAGACAAGGGCATGATGTTACCCGAAGCTCCAAAGTCTACTAGGCAATTGTGTATATTTTTGTCATGGATATTCAGGCCTAGTAGGAAGGGAGGATCCTCATTATTCCCTTGGAAGATAGCCATGTTAGCATCTTCAAAGGAGACAGTCTTGGGTGGGCGGCTAATGGCTTCCGAGTTCCCTAAAAGCTTTAGAAGAGACTTCTTCTACTTGGGACAATTTAGCGAAACCTCCATCAAGGTCATGGAGGTGGTGGTCTGCTCTAACGCCTTTGTGATATCGAATCTTCCTCCTGGGAATGGGTGATTTTCCTCAGCGAGGTCTTTCACTTGGTTAGGGCTAGGACCTTTTGGAGGGATGGGTCGATCGGTTGCATTATTCTGGGGAGGAGGAGTGTCTTTGATAAGAGGTGTGGGTGTGTAAGCTGGTCCTTTACCAACCTGGCTCTGAGTATGGTATGGAGTCCGCGGGTTAGTAAAGGCATTGGCCTGAAAGGGCGGGATAGATTCATCAAAGAATCCCTGTAGTTCGGATTCTTCTTCATCCTCCCTAGAATTTTTGAAGAAGATGGTATCATAGGTGAAGGCACTGTGGGTTGGCTCTTGGACAGGGGGCTCTGGAGGGGCGGTATCGTGCGACTATTGCTTGTCCAGCTGGGAGATCATGATTACCTTCTCCAAACTGGCACAATTCACCTCATTGTGTGAACCCATATCGTGTAGTCTACATCATTTAGTCATGGGATGGAAGTCTACGACTGGCATAAAATGTGATGGTCCAGCACCATTTTGGTTGGCATTTTGGTTCGGAGGCGGGCCTCCGGTGTTCGTGTTATTATTCTATTGTTGCTGATTGAGCCTAGACCCGTTGTTGAAGTTTCTTCTCTGACATTATTGTTTCTTTGGCCGGAGAAAATATTTCCTCTCTGGGAATTTGAATTCTGGGGTGCGTAGGACCCCACCTTCAGTTGGCCCATGTCCATAATCAATGTGGACAACATTCGCTAGAGGGATTTGACCTTGGTAGTCAACTGAGTGTGAGCATCACAATGTGATGGTTGTGGTTGTTGTTGGTTTTCTGGGAAGGAAGTAGGATTAGCCGGAGTCAAGGGCAGCAATCCTCCAGCCGTGGACGACTAAAAGAAAGGCACTCTGGATGGTTGTGTTTGAGATTGTTGTGCCTGCTACTGCTGATTCCAAGGGAAGGCTTCCAGACCCGGTGTCATTTGGGTTTGGTCTGGGTAAACATATTGTGCCTCTTGGTCTATCAAGGGTGGCAGAGGATTCATCGCCATCAAGGGGGCACCTATTGCCAGATTGGGGATGTATCCCCCGGCATATGCGATTCTACCGGGGATCATGTTGAAAGGCGTGTTTTGCCTAATCTCACCTGAGGATTTGTTGAGACCACGAGACAACTCTAGGGCTAGGTTGTAGACTTTTTCCAAGGTGTCTCGATTGCCCACGGTGGTTGTTCTCCAAAGGAGAGTGGCAACGAAGGGGTCCATCACATTAAGATAGGTCTGTATGGTTACCTCTGGGGATGGAATGAAGGGGCCCGTGCACTGCTTTAAAGTGCACTAGAACCTATGGTTGAATGCTGCGAGAGGTTCATTGGGTTCCTTCCTAATAGAGATGAACTAGCTATGGGACTAGGCTGGGTCTACATGCACGCGAAAGGCAGCCAGGAAGGCATCCTCCATGTCTTGCCAACTATTTATGGAGTTGGCAGGAAGGTTAAGGTACCAGTTTAGCTCACCTTGCCCTAAAGACAAGGGAAACATCCAAGTCACAACATCTTCATGTTGGATCCGGTGTTAGTTCATGGCATCTTTATATGCCTGTAAGTTTTCTTCTGCGGTCCGTGAGTCTAAGTGCTCATATCATGGGAAAATCTTCTCCGGGTGAGAGGGTAAGTCATTGATTACGCCTGGAAAAGTTCCCATTGGGGACCCGGTGTTTCTGAAGTATGCAG
The DNA here is from genome assembly GCA_018584345.1 of Thuja plicata. Classification (NCBI taxonomy): domain Eukaryota; kingdom Viridiplantae; phylum Streptophyta; class Pinopsida; order Cupressales; family Cupressaceae; genus Thuja; species Thuja plicata. Next base: position 238,633 of record MU225125.1, read on the forward strand.
CCATTAGGGGAACTATATGTTGGGTAGTTTGGGCACTGGTTCCCAGAATTATCTAAGAAATTTGGGTATTTAGAGGTATGGTAGATCCCCTGACAATAGTGGCTGGTGTGATTTTCGAGGTCTATTTCTTTTGAGTAGGGGGCTTGAGTTTGACAAACCTTTCAAGATTCAGGGCAGACCTAAGGACTCTTTCAAATTTAGCTGGGGAAAAAGACCCAATCCCAATAAAGGCTTGTCTCTTAAAACTATAACTCGGGGAACCCTCAGAAGGTGTAAAATTAGAATCTCTGGAAGTGGACGAGTTCATGCCCTCCTTCTAGCGCCAGTTTCTGTTGATGGGGTTTTGCTGACCGGGTCCGCCAACAGTCATAAGTTGTCACCGGGTTCTAGGGATACCATCCAACTCCACCTGCAAAGGTTGTCTGGGAGAATTATATTCTCTGGGCCTTCAAGCACCTGGGTGTTGGGTCACAACAGTGCAGGGCTCAGTTGGAGAGAAGTGACTATTTTCAAGGGGGATAGCTGGTTTCTTCAACTCATTTTCTCTAAAGATTTAATAAAGTAAGGTTTCCCCTAGCATTCTACACTTAGCAAATAAAGAGAAAAAGATCCTATAGGGTTAGAAACATTTCATCTAACTACAGTCATGTTTGAACATCCATAACATCAATAATACTCTGATAGACTACACTAAATACCAAAGAAATACATAACCATCAGTTAAAACTCCATCGGTAGCAAGGGAAAAGAGGTCGTTAATCTACTTTAACATATCAGAGTAGAAGACATATGGAACACCAAAACATGAAATACCATTAACTCAGAAGCAGGAATGCCAACAACATTATTACCGAGAATTCTTCCTTCTTTATTAATATCCTTTCTAGTAAGCACTGGTGCGTGATACAATGGTGGCTCCAGGGAAGCATCTAACTACTGAGGATAGAACCATGGAGCATTGATCTCTGTAACTGAAATGAGAAATCACTTTGCTATTATCATGGACAACAAAATCATCAATTTCGGTGACCTTTAGAAATGGGCTGGTCTACCTATTTATACAACTCTCTTCTAACCCTAACCCTATTTACATCATGTTTCAATAAAATACAATATCTGGGGGCCGGTACTACCTGTGCCACCCTACAAAAGACCTGGAGATGCAATAGGTCTGCCATGTTAGAAGAATAAGACAAGAATATATATCGAAAGAATCGGTCTTGAGAAGAGAGCCAGAAAGGAGAAAGAAGAAAGTAGGTCCCCCAGGGACTGAGGCTACATGCCTCATAAGTGGGAAATGCGGTGCCCTGTCTCCAATGTGCCAGGTGTACCTTTGAGTGGCACCTCGAGAAGACCACCTTGTCAGAAAACAAACTACCGAGCTAACGCCCCTTGATGTGGCCAACTACCTTCTGACAGCCTTTATTAACCACTTTTGATAGTGATCGGTCAACCTTGGGGACCGGGACACGAATCACTTTAAAGAATACAAAATTTTGGATCTGAGACTCCAGGATCCGGGAACTTACGTCCCCAAAGAATAAAGAATGCCCAACACTAGAGTTCTCCTCGGCCCTTAGAGAAAGCTCCAGGTTGCTTATTATCTGTCATAAGCTTGGCCAAGCCTTGGCCTCTTACCAATTTGGTGATATTAATTTCCAAATTGAACTCCTGGATTCTTGTAATCCATTTACACCTTTTACCAGTGACTTCTGACTGGGTTAGAATATCTTTGACTGCAGAATGTGGAACATAGGCCTGCACCTTAGCACAAACTAGGTAAGGCCTAAAATATTTCACTGCCTTTACCAATGCATAGGCTTGTTTCTCCATTATATCATAATTCAACTCTGTAGCCTGCAAGGATTTACTATAAAAGGCTATGGGGTGTTCAAATCCTTGCTCATCTTTCTGAAGCAAAATTGCAGCAATTGTATGGAATGATGCAAATGAGAACAAAGAGAAAGCCCTAGTATAATTCGGGGATTTCAACACTGGAGTCTCCTGCACTGCCTTCTTTATCCTTTCAAAAGCTTGTTGAGCATCATCATTCCAAGCAAACTTAGCATCTTTTTTCAACAATTTTACAATAGGCTTGACAATTTCAGCAAAATTTGCTACAAATCTTCTGACAA
>MU225125.1:255924-300920 GCA_018584345.1 Thuja plicata
TACCTTATAAACCTTAACACAGAAAAGCATGCATACAAAGTAAAGAGACAACAGTTGAGAAGAGTAAAATTGCACCATATTTCATTTATGTAATCCAGCTTGTTGATACATGAAAAGTTTACACAGCTTTTAACAGATAAACAAGAACCAGAATATCTGAGTTCTATTGTATATTATCTCTTTGTTACAAAAATTCCAAAAGATCAAAGACCTCTAAAAGATCAAAGACCTAAATTCTCAAAAGACGCTTTCTATTACAAAATTATCATATATATAGGTTTGAGACCACCTTGGGATCCATAAGGATGCAACAAGCTTCGGATGGTCTCAAAACCCTAACCCTAAAGAAGTAAGATAGAGAAAGAGAGAGAGAGAAGAAACGACAAGATGACTGAGTCAAAAAGGTGAAATCTGATATGTCTTTGTTCTTCTCCCGACCTTGCGACTGCAATCTAATTTGTAAGTGGCAGCTGGTGTAGTTATGTAAGTCCTAAAAGTTCTTCTCGCCTGCTCACCTATATTTCTTTTTGAAATAACTGTTCATCAAATCCATGAACAGTGCAGTGCCAAGTGGTACCTCATTCATCATCCAAAATCTCCTCTTCCACTACAGGTTTCTTTTTCTTTGGTGTAGTCATGAATTCCCATGCCTTTACCTCATCATCAGTTGGCCAATCGAAGTCTTGAGTGCTTTGTACCTATACTTTCTGTCTGTCCCATCTTTGATGAGTGATGTTCTTTACATCAAGGAGGAATTTGTTGATGTCTGTCTCAGCCCTAAATGCTTCATCCAGTAGTAAATTGAAACCATCAACATCAACATCCTTTCCCAAAAGAAAAGCCTCTTCACTAGGCATCTTAGCATCAAATTAATTTCTCTAGGTATCTATGGACTTTACCTGGTCATCTTATCCTTTTAAGGCAGGGATAAACCTATTAAAGTCGGCTGAAAATAGACTTAATTTAGCTTCTATCTGGTTTAACTTTCCCTTGAAGAATGAGAGAGAAACATTAACCCTTTTGATCTCATCTTCTACCTCTGTAACTATTGGAGGAAAGTCTGGTCTAATATTCTGCAATGATGTCAATTTCTCGAACAGACTTTCTCTTGCAGACCACTTTGTGAAATAGGGGTTCAAAATTAGAAGATACCTTAGTACTTCTGCATGCAAAATAGGCAATTTGTTATATGTATTTATCACAACATCAGCCTTTTATTTTAGGATATCAATCCTATGTTGCAATATGCCTCTTAATGCATTTAAAGCTATGGCATTCCCCTTTTCATCATCATCTTTCTGTTCTACAGCCTCTTCTGATCTAGGCTTGTCCTCAATTTGCTGAGGTGCTGGCACATATACTACCTCTAGTTTAGCTTCCAATTGATCAGTTAATATTTTTATCATTTGATCCCTTTTTTCTTTCGGGCGACCCAGTGAAAACCATTAGCTCTGTGACAGATGTCATCTTTTCTTTTGTCCATGTAACACTTTCTGAATAATTGAGTCATCGCCCCTTTTCAAGTGACATCCCGACTGAATAAAATCACTTAACATGAAACCGTTAGTCGCTGGGTCGGGACTATTATGTCTTAACTGCTAGTTGATCACAAGACCACGCGACTGAAGAAAGAACTTAACTGTTTTACTGAGCTGATCCAGCGACCATGCGACATGAAGTGAATCACAAAGTCGGAAGACATTTCTTTGACCTGCCAATTCTTCTCGCGATCACCCGACTGAGGTGGGTCCCGTTCATTTCAAATCTTTATAACATGAGTTCCAGTAACAACCTGACTAAAAGGGAATCGCTAAGTCTCGAGTCACTGAGAGAATATTCCATTTCTTAACAAGACTACGCGACACAAGGCGAAAGTGAAGTCGGGAGATGATTTAGCATATTTGATTCTGGTAAAGCGATCAAGCGACCTAACTTAAAGCACATGCCTTTAGTGACTTGAAAAAGTTAACGAGGAAATACAAAGACATGGCTAAGGGTTTCAAAATACATCGTTTAACACTTGGTTGCTAGGGTTTTCAGGGTTTTGACAATTTGGCAAGGTATAAGCATGAAAACCTGAAAATTTTACAGAGAGCAAGGCAAGGAACAGGGCAAAACAGAAAAAACAGGAAATACAACCAACACTCCACCTTCCATGCTTGGTAATTTTTAGCATCACTCTCCCACTGCCCAATAAGCACTTTCGCCTGATGAATAGCTTGTCAGGCCATGTATAGATCTGGGAGGGTGGACGCTAGGAAACGCCAGGTGTTTCCTATCTGTAGGGCGACCTATTCATCCACTACTTGGGCCTTCTTTTTCATTACTTGCAGGGAGTCTATGTCACTCTGCGGTAGTTCTTCTGATGTGGAAGTCTCCGGAGGAGCCGCATTGATGGGTCGGGCCAGCTCAGTAAGCAACCCCATAAGGTTTTCGTTCTTTTCCTTCTCAACCTTGAGCCTCTGGGCCTCTTTCTCATATCGGGCTTCCACTTCCCTTGCTGCCTCCTTTAGCAAGTCTACCTCACCTTTCTTTCCCCTTTTGCCTAGGGACACCTCTGCAACATTATAATCTACGGGGTCTGCTGTTGCTTCATCAGTGTCTAGGGGAGGTGTTGCCACAATGACAATTGTTTCTCTGCCTGGCCTAGTTCAAAGAGTGTGAGCTGTCTGGGCTTTCTTTACCTTTGGCGGGGCCTAAACTTGGGCCATCATTTCGGCCAGGGAGAGAGGAATCACAGGAGTAGACCAAGATTTTCTTTTCCTCCTCTCTATCAGCCACTGAGGTGGTAGGGGTGGCCTTCCTGCCAGGATTTGTTCTCCCGATTCTTCCCTAGTGTTTGGTGGCTATTGCTCTTTAGCGACGTGGACTTCATCGGTTCCTCTCCCTACCTCAACTTCTTCTGCAGTAACATTCTCTTCAATCTCCATTTCCTCAGCCTTGTCCTGTACATCTATCATTGGGTCTAGACCCTGGTAGGCTTCCTCGGGGATTTCTTCTTCAAGATGCTCCTCCTGTTGCTCTTCTTCTTCTGTCGGGGCTTCCTCCTCAGTCGGCACCTCTTTTGGCAGTAGGGGAGGTGTTGGGCCAAGATTTAGAGTTTGGGCCGCTGTGATCACCTACCTAAAGGTCGCTCCTGGGAGTGGCCCTTGGAACGTGGCAGCTGGGGTTACAGTTATTTCCGAAGGTCTGGTTCACCCAGCAAATGCCATTTGTTCACTTGGTTTTTGTTGGTCCACTCCTGAACCTCACATCTCTTGAGCCCCAGAGGTAATCTCCAGTTCTGGTTCCTTTTCTTCTGCCTGATGCTCTTGTCCCTGTGCAGGCTCTGGCTCAATATCTTCTTGTTCTGCGGCCCCTTGTTCCATCCCCGAGACTTCTGCCTCTACTTGTGTATCGTCCCCCTGTAAGTTTCCAAACTCATCAGCCGCAAATACATCAAATTCTTCTTCCGAAGGGGGACTAGCCGGGACCTCCGCAGGCTCTATTTCTTTCTCTAGCTTCGAGGAACTGGAAGAAAGAATCTCCACTTCTCGGGAGAGGGACGCCTCCGGTGCTGGTTCCGCCTTAGGCTTTTTTCTGAGCTTTTTCTTCCTCTGGGTAACCAGAGGAGGTCCCGCATCTCTTATTGCTACTGCTTCTAGTGGATCCACCGCCGTCACTTTGACCATTAAGGCTACCAATAATGGGGAGGAAGGAGGGAAAAGTGGCCCGGTCATAAGTGGTGGGGTGGCCAGCTTCATTATTAATTGCTCCCTCATTTGTTGGGAGGCCGCCATCAGCTATTTTATTTGTTCTGCGATGGAGACTTCTTGCGCAGAAGGGGTTGTAGCTATTCTTTTTCCCTTATCTTCCCCCTGCGAAGAAGTCCCAGCCCTCGAGGTCATTTTAGGTACTGGCGGCAGAGTTAACTTTGGCGCCGGCTGGGCTGCTCGACAGGTACTCCTAGGGCACACCTTCTTGAAATAGGCGTGGCTTCTCTCGACCACCTCTCGAGTGAAGTCTTCAATAGTGGGCCCTTCCTCGGTGACCCAATTTACTAGTGGTAGGGCCTTCTTATCGATCCCCTTTTCCTTGTAGTGGGGATCGATGGTGGGGGCAGCGTCAGAGAAATCTGCCGGAAACTTTCAGAGCTTCAATTTATGCATCATGCTAGCCGTCATTCTAATATAGTGCCAGCTCCGCACATCCACATCATCTTGGCAGTCTGCCCAGAAGTCCTCCATGTGTATGCGATGGGGCTCTGAAGCTCAGGGCATTGCCGCTGTAATTTGACCATGCAAATCAAAAAATTTCTGCGCCAGATAAAATTCTTGTAAGTTATAAATTTTTAGCTCATTATCTGCCTCCTTTGCGGTGGCCAGACTGCATGTGTAGTTCCCACAGGTGATTGGGAATGGGATGTTTGGGATCTTCTTGAGGGAAAAGAAGGTATGCACCTCCATTATTTTCCTGCAATATTCTAACAGCACGATCTTGTCCCCACAATGCCTGGATAACAAGTAGGGTTTCTCAGAGAAGCCGACGACCCTAATGTATGTATGCTGCTAGAACTAAATATAGTAATGTCCATAACTATGGACCAACTTCATCACCTCGGTGGACAGGCGGTATCCGGCATCCCGGGTGGGTGTAAGCAGATGGTAGTAAACGAACGCGTCATTTACCCGGCAGAAACTGGGGAAGCTGGCCTCCCATTGAATCTGTGGGAAATGGTCCCACGGTGCTTTTTTTCCTAGGCCAATCCTGAGTACGCCGTCAGTAAGTAGGCCATGGGAATGGGGCCTCTGCTGCACCAGGGCCCAAAAAACATAAGAAGACATATAGAACTTCTTCTTCCGGTTCAACTGCTGGAACTGGGAGTCGACATGGTTGGAAATTATTGTGGCCCATTAAATTTTTTTTCCCTTGGTGTAGATTCCAACGAGGAAATAGTACATCCATTTGGAAAACTCTTGGGCGGAGGGTTGCCCAAAGACCCGGGCTAATGCTATCATTCCCATTTGGATGCTCTCCTTGAATTTAGAGCAGGGAATCTCTATCTTCACTCTCTTTGGGTCCCTCTTTGGGGCCTTAAGCCAGTGGGTATTCATATATACCTGGGAAACATCCTCCAGTTGTGTAAAATGGTTCAAGGCATCGGTCCTTGTAACCACCGTAGCCCTATCAAATTGTGGGATACCCAGGCTTTCCTGGAATGTGACTGGGTCGAGGGACACCAGTGGAGTGTGGTATCCTATGGGATCTACAGCTGCAAGCATAATGGCTCGGACAAAGGAGTTGTAGTTGTTTGCCAATGTTAGGATAAGCTCCGGAGACTGCACGGAGCATGGGAAGCAGGCTGCCCAGAGGATTACGGAGCCCCTGAAATTGATCGCTAGCTTGTCTCCAGCCTGTCGCTGGATGTGCATTACCTTCACCAAGGCCTGTATTTCTGCCCAAGTTCTGACATTGGTGTCGGTCATCAGTTTTACCTTGGACCCAATCTTTGAGCCCATAATGACATTATCCTGTACAAACTTCATGGTGAGGGGAGCTTTTCCAGGGCCCTCTCCATCTTGGATTTTACGGCTGCCCTGATCTCCGTTGTGGTTGGTAGTTCTGGGCTTTCAGGCAGAGATGACGCAGATGCCTCAGACATGTTTGGAAGATGAACTCTGGGAATTTGCAAGGCAAAGTGACCATCAGAACATTTTTATCAAAATAATCATTCCGGGGTCTAGATATTTTACCACCGTGGTGTTTGCGTTCCTGAAAATTTAGTATCATGCAAAGGTAACCGAAAAGCAAAACATATCATAAAATTAAAATCTTGATTACACATCTGGGTCTGGGAGTATTTGTCACACTTGGAAAAGACATAGGATGGATGGTGGTAAGAGACCCAAGGCCTGGGGAAATGACCGTTAGCAAGGACATGTGAAAAGGCAAGTTGTCAAGCCCACGTGGGCGCCATGTGTGTTGGTATTAAATGGAAGTGATGGTGATGACAATGGAGCCAACTATCTGAACGCGCGAAAAAGGAAAGCCACTTGGCTAGAATTGATTGTGTGCATGGGACATAAATGAGGTTCTCATAGACTTCATGGAGGAGAGAGAAAACTACCTTTTTGAAACCAGCCGACAGCCGAGTTTCAAACAAGTGGTTTTCTACCCTGAAGCGAGTTTGGAGGTAGAAAACCAAAAGCACGGGTGACTTGACCAGCTTGCCAAGCCACCTGGAAGGATATACATGGATCTGAGGGATATATACATAGAAACAAGGAGATATACAGGGGTTACATACAACTATACACATATATACATGAGTATACAATGCGGGACGACACCCACAGGAAAACCAGACAAGGCAGAAACATATATACAACTATCTACACTATTAACAGATGAACCACTTCTACACAGAGGGTGGACAACCCTCAGGTAGAGCTGACCCACCAATGGGTGGCAAAACTAGAAGACAACAAACCAAACGAAATAGAGAAACAAAAAAAAGTAAGACAAGCCAAAAAACAAACAAAACCGAAGAAAGCCAGAGAGGCAGAAAATGGGAACACCAACCTGAGAACGTAGAAGGCGGAGGAAAGGGAGGATTTACTGTAGGAACTCTACAACAGCTCAATTTTTCCAATGGTCAGAGTCACCACCACAAAGCACTCGTACTTTCCTGAGAATGACTGAAAGTTTTGAGCGTTGATTATCGTAAACTCTCTGCAAATGCTCTGTTAATCACTTTAAAATCGCTCTCTAATTTGCTCTAAGTGCTTGGAGGTTTTAATTGTGGTAAGTGTGAAAGTGACAGATGACTTCTATTTATACCCGCAGTAAAAAGGCAATCCTTCCCCTTCCGGAAATCTCCAGACAAGCAAAACCTCCGGACTCTGGGCCCGGGGATTCCTCGTGATGATATCCTTAAGAACATCACGGTGAAGAATCCTAGAGTCTGAAATCCAGTTTCCAATGAAGGACAACCTTTGGGATTGGAGTCCTGGAGATGAAAACCAAACAAACAAACAAAGCACCATGCCAGGGAAGAAAACCTCGGATAAAGAAAATAAAAGGGAAAGAAAGACAAGGCAAAGCCGCAAGCAAAAGCAAAAAATGGGGGACCCAACATTTTGCACACAAAATGTAGGGACGGGGATGTAGGGCATAATAGGCCTCAATCCATTTACTAAATAATCAGTAGCCACTAGTATCCAACTATGTCCACTACTGAATATCTCTATAAATTCACCAATAAAATCAATTCCCCACATTTAAAAAGGTGCTTTAGCACTTACTAGATTTAACAATAGGGCTCCTAAAAATTTAAGCTTGTTTGAGAACCTCTGACATGGCTCACACTTTTTGACATATGCATATGTATCTTTAAATAAACAAGGCCAATAGTATCCAGGCCTTAGAATTTTGCGGGCAGTAGTCTTGGCAGAAAAGTGACCTCCACACTCCCCTACATGCATCTCATTTAAAACTTTCTCAGATTGACTTTGATCTAAACATAACAATAACACACCATTTTTATCTCTCCAGTACAAATCCCCTTTGACTAAGGTGTATTTTTGAGCCTGCAATCTGAGATTTCTTTTATGGTTGTCAGTCATAATATCATGACATTTAGCATTTTTTAAGAAGTACACAATATAAGTATAAAATGGTTGTCTCTCTATACTTTTCACTGTCTGATCATGTGTCTCTATATCATTTACTTGTACCAAATCCAAGTTATCCTCTATCATGAGTTTGGCCAAACCCTGACCTCTTATCAACTTTATAATGTTAATTTCAAGATTAAATTCTTGAATTCTATTTATCCACTTACACCTTTTACTAGTCACTTCTGACTAAGTAAGAATATCCTTAATTGCTGAGTGAGGGACATGCTTGCACCTTTGTACATACCAAATATGGCCTACAAGATTTTACTACTTTTACCAAAGCATATGGCTGCTTCTCCATCATCTCATAATTTAGCTCTGCAGCCTAGAGAGATTTACTATAAAAAGCTATTGGGTGCTCAAATCCTTCTTCATCCTTTGGTAGTAAAACAACAACAATTGTGTGATAAGATGCAAATGAAAATAGAGAAAAGGGCTTACTATAATCGGGTGATTTCAGAATAGTAGCCTCTTGCATTGCCTTCTTTATTTTCTCAAATGCTTTTTGAGCTTCTTCATTCCAACTAAATTTTGCATCTTTTTTAAGCAATTTTATGATGGTTTTGACAATCTCTGCAAAGTTTTCTATAAATCTTCTGACAAAATTTATCTTTCCTAAGAAAGATTGAACTCCCTTTAATTTTTTTGGAGAAATGACCCTCTGGATTGCTTCTATTCTTTCTAGGTCTATTCTTACTCCATCTTTAGACACTATGTGTCACATAAACTTTCCCTCTTGTACTTCAAAGTGACATTTCCTAGGATTGAATGAAATACCATACCCTAAAGCTTTACTAAAAATTTTACCTAGGTGTTCACAATGATCTTCATCTTTCTTAGAGTATGCAATTAAATCATCTTTATAAATGACCATGAATAAGTCAATAAATTCTTTGAAACCAACATCCATGACTCTTTGAAAAGTTGCTCCTGCATTTATCAATCCGAATGGCATTCTGACATAAACATAAGTTCTCCAAGGAGTGGTAAATGCAGTCTTGTACTATTCTGATTCCTTTACTAAAACTTGGTTGTAGCCTGAGAAACCATCCATCATTGATAAAAGCTTACAACTAGTTACTTTATGTAACATTGCCTCCATGTTAGGCAAAGAATAGTTATCTTTCCATGAGGCAATATTCAAATTTATGAAATCCACACATAACCTGATGTCACCATTCTTTTTTCTCACTGCACCAAATTTGAAACCCATGTTGAGTGTCTGATAGGCTAGATAATCCTAGCATCTTTTAACTTCATCAATTCTTGCTACATCTTAGGAGCCAACAAAGGGTTAATAGGCCTCTATTTTTTCCTAAATAGTTTCACCTCTGATTTTAGTGGGATCTCGTGTTGAAAAATGTCTTCCCTATAAGCTTTCAGATCCTCATATGACCATGCAAAAATATGCTTATATTTTCTCAATAATTTAATCAAATTTGTTCTTATATGAGAATCAAGACCTTTTCCAATATAAACAACTTGAGGACTAGTTTATGATCCTAAGTTAATTTCCTCCAAGTCCTCAATCTTAGCATTGCTTATCTTTTTTGAATGATCATTCTGACTACTGAACAATGCTTGAATTTCAACGAGGCCCTTAGGAATCTAATTGGAACTCAATTTGAAAACCTCATTTCCTAAGACATAGTATTTACCATTGTTATTCTCGAGTAAGGTATTACAATCTAGATACTGATTTTCATAATGGTGTAGACACTGAATGAATCTCAAAATGTCTTGGTCATCCTAAAAAACTTGCCAGTTGTATATATTATTTGGAACAACTGGTCTGGTTTTGAGTTCAAGTATTGATACCCCATGTAATGTTTGATCATCAGTTTTCAAAGATACATTTTCTAAGAAATTTGGCATTATATTTTTTGACCTTTCTATCCAACTTATATCAAAGGAATCAAACATTTCAATCCGATCCCAAATAACATATTTATACATCTTTAATCTATCATTTTTCACTGCATATTTGGATCTTATTTGGGCTACAACTAATTCAGAATCACCATAAACCTTTAAACATTTTATTCCATGTTTAATGGAAATTTTTAGCCCTAAAGATAAAGTTGTTGGAGATTTTCCTCTATGCAAATAGTTGTTTGTATGTTTTTCATTGATGACAACATATAATATACAAAAAGTAACCTGTATGCAATTATCAGTATAGATGTTTTGGAGCTATGCGTGTTTATTTCCATGGTGTATACATGTTCTACATGCTATTTTCATTTATGCCAAGTCAGATATGCAGTTACAGTTGAGTTATGATTAATCAGTTATGGCAGTTACAGTTTCTGGAGTCTATTTGTTAAGAGCTGACGTAAACACAGTATCTCTTGAGTTGAGCTGATCTTCGGGATATGCATGTTTATATTAATTTTTAGTTATGAGTTAAATATAATTATCCAAAGGTTCTAAATGTGTTTCAATAGAATCTTGATGTTAGAGTTAATTTGGTGAAGCCGACTTTGTGAAGCGTCGCATCTATTAAGTTTGAGTTGCGTGGTCCTAACTTTGATTGCATGCTTAGTTGAGTCGACAAGAAAGTTGATGAAGTGTTTCTAGATACCGTCATGACCTTATCCTTGGTGAAGATACATATAGCAGTTCTATTATGTTCGCTAAGTGTGAAAATGAAGTGAAAAATAAAAGACAAAGAAGAGCAGAAAGTTAGGAAGAATAAGTTGAAGATCTATGTGAAGAAACAAAAGTTGATTGCAATTAATTGGAACTGATCAAGACAACAGGTCTACTCAAATAGTTCATTTACTAGATATAGTGTATATCTTTTCTACTAAAGGTTGCATGCTTCACCATCTTAGAAGTGAGCTATTGGACAGTGAGTCTTCACCCTTAGCAGGGTTATTTGTAAAAGACTCCTAATAGGGTCCAACCTTTAACCAGGTTTCTGTAGTTCTTGCATTGTAAAGATAAACTTTTAATAGGGTTGTAAGATCTTCTAATAGGGATCATTATAAACTAGTGTATTTATTTGTGGGTGCTAATTCCCGTCGGGGTTTTTACCTATTTGGTTTCCCCGTAACCAAAATTATTGAGTACTCTATTGTGTTAGTTGAATGTGCATTTACTTTATATCATATTACATTTAAGGAAGAGAAAAGAATTAAATTAACTAATAACTGACTCACCCCCTCTCAATTATCCTTGGGACTATTCCAACAAATGGTATCAGAGCCAAGTGCCTTGGAGAGAGATCCTAACAGCTTAAGGTAGATCAGATGGCATACTTTAGGAAAGAGAGTGGTAAGTTTGATGGAGAAAATTATCTTGACTGGAAAAATAAAATGATAACACATCTACAGTGCATGGTTTTTGAGATCTATGAAGTTGCTACACAAGAATTTGATGTTCCTATTCTAAAATATCTTGAATAAGAAGACTCTACTATGAAACAAAAGGAAGTATTCACTCAGAATTCTATTTCCAAAGAAGCCCTAATTATCACCCTATCTGACAGTGAATTTTCTAAAATCAAGAAGGCAGACAAAGCTTATTCTATATGAAAATACTTAGAAGATATGTTTGATTGAGACATCCAAGAAAAGAATGCATGCAGAAAGACATGGAAGAAAATATACAACAATTTATAAATTTTACCTGAAGAAAACATCAGAGCTTACAATCAGAGGATTAATGAAGTAGTATAAGGTATAAGAAACAATGGTGGAGAAATATCAAAGGAAGATATAATGGAAAAATTAATGACCACATTGACAACAAATTATGAGAGCAAGATAAATATCTTAGATGAGACTATGAAATTTTCAAAAGACTTCAAGTGGGAGACTTTGATCAACAAAATATATGCATTTGAGATATCTAGATTGAAGAAAGAACCTAAAAGTGAGATAGCCTTCAAAGCCACAGTCCACAACAAGAAATCTATAAGCAACTCCAGTAATAATGAAGAAGTGGATATAGAGCTAGTAGAAATAATTTCCATGATTTCCAAGAAGGAAAGGAAAGGTAAAGGGAAATATGAAGGATAGCTACCATTCAAATGGTTTTCATGCAACAAAGTTGGTCACTTTGCATCCAAGTGCCCTACAAGAGTCAAGAAGTTCAGATCAGATTACAAACCTAAGTACACTAAAGAATGTTATCATGCTGAAGATGGTGCAACTGATGATGACTCAAGAGAAGATGAAATTGGATTCATTTCTATTAAAGAAATTAAGAACATGCTTGAAGAAATGGACAAAGAAGATGAAGAAAAAGCACAAGAGTTAGCATTAGTTTCCAAAGTAGACATCAGGACTGATTAGATCATTGATAGCAGATGTTCACACCACATGATAGGAGACAAAGATAGATTCATACATTTGGACAAGTACAAAGGTGGCATGGTTATATTTTGAGATAACACTCCCAAACCTATCATAGGAAGAGGTTTTATCACCTTAGATGAAAAGAATAAGATAGATGATGTTCTCTATGTTGATGGTTTGCATCATAACTTACTAAGTGTTGGACAGTTGCTTGATAAAGGATATCAGTTGGAATTCAAAAACAACCAATGCATTATCAACAACAAAAAAGGAGACATGATTGCATCAGGCTCAAAGAACAAAGGTAATATTTTTTAGCTCAATTCAGAAGTAAGATGATTTTTAGCAAAAGTATATGACAGTTAGCTATGGCACAAGAGACTCTGTCATATCAATTTTGACAACATAGTCAAGATAAGTAATTTAAAGGAAGCAAGAGACCTTCCTAGCATTGAAAGACCAGTTGAAACCATGTGCAGGGAATATGTGATGGGGAAGCATGTGAGGACCTCATTCAGTAGCAAACAAGACTCTGCTGAAAACAAATTAGATCCAATACATATAGACCTATGTGGACCTACTCAAACAAGATCATACTATGGAGAAAGGTATTTTATTTTTTTTGGTTATGATTTCTCAAGGATGATGTGGGTTGTGTTCTTAAAAGAAAAATCTGAAGATTTTGAGAAGTTCAAATTATTCAAAGCTAAGGTTGAGAATGAAATCAGATTAAAGATAAAATGTATGAGATCTGATAGAGAAGGAGAATTCACCTCTACCCAGTTTTATGACTACTGTGAAGAAAATGGAATCAAAAGACAGTTAAGTGCACCCAGAACCCCTCAGAAGAATGGGATAGTAGAAAGGAGGAACAAGATAATACTTGACACATCACGCACTATCATGATAGAAGGAAAGGTTTCCCATACCTACTGGAGAGATGTAGTCAACACAACAGTTTACACTATCAATAGAATACAATTGAGGCCAGGCGTAGACAAGAGACCTTATGAAATTTTGTTTGGTAATGTACCTACTATAAAATACTATAGAATCTTTGGAAGCAAGTACTACCTTAAGAAAGATGATAGCATTGGCAATTTTGATGCTAGAAGCGATGAGGTATTTTTCTTGGTTACTCTACTAAAAACAAAGCCTATAGATGTTTTAATCTTAGATTGAAGAAGATCATTGAAAGTAATCATGTGAAGATTGATGAGAAGTTTATGATTCAAGAAAGATACTATGAATGTGCTCCTATGATTGAAGAAGAACCCAGACCCATAAATAAAGACACAGTTATTGAAGAGATGTTTGACTGTATTGATGTTTGATGCAACAACCCTGAACCAAGTCAAGAAGAATCACAGATTACAGATGAGAGTGTCACTCCTATGAACTCAAAATACACATTTAAATACCACTCTAAGGAAGAAATAATTGGAGAACAGAGTGCTAAAGTCTTGACAAGATCCAGAGCAAAAAGTTCAAACACTAATGAAGAGGTATGCTTACTTTCTCAGATTGAACCCTTAAGTGTTGAAGATGCGTGCAAAGATTCAGATTGGAAAAGTGCTATGCAAGAAGAATTGGATCAGATAATAAAGAATGATACATGGGAACTGGTCCCTAGACCTCATGACAAAAATTTTATTGGGAGAAAGGGGATATTCAAGAACAAAATGAATGATTAAGGCACAGTGGTAAGAAACAAAGAAAGATTAGTAAGTAAAGGATATGCACAAAGTGAAGGAATATATTACACTGATACATTTGCCCCTGTGAGAAGCCTGGAAGCTATTAAATTTTTTTTAGCTTATGCAACATTCAAGAACTTTAAGGTATATCAAATGGATGTTAAGTCATCCTTTCGAAATGGTGACTTGAAGGAAGAATTCTACATAGAGCAGCCTGAAGGATTCAAACTCTTAGAAAAACTAGACATGGTATGCAGATTAAAGAAAGCACTATATGGACTTAAACAGGCCCCAAGAGCTTCGTATGAGAGACTTGATGGTTACTTAAAAAAGATAGGACTTAGAAAAGGAGAAATACACTGTAATTTATTCATAAGAGAGATAGATGAAGGATTACTACTCGTTGCTATTTTTGTCAATGACATTATCTTTGGAGGTAATGACAAACTAAGTGTAGAATTTTCCAAGAAGATGAAAAGTGAATTTGAAATGAGCATGATTGGACCTATCAAATATTTCTTAGGATTGAATGTAATAAAAACCAACAAAGGAATATTTATAAATCAATCTAAGTATATGAAGCAAATATTAAAGACTTTCAAAATGGAAGATTGCAAACTAGTAAGCACCCCCATGATAACAGGATGCAAGCTTTCTAAAGATGATGATTCCACAATAGTTGACAAGAAACTATACAAGTCTATGATTGGAAAACCCATATATCTTACTCAATCTAGACAAGACATATCCAATGCAGTTGGCATTATTGGAAGATTTGCAGCTAAACCTTAAAAAAATCATCTAATGGCAATAAAAAGAATATTCATATACTATAGACTATGGACTATGGTATCTTAACTCAGAGAAAATACAACTTCATGTGTATATAGATGCAGAATAGGTAGGTTGTGTTGATGAAAGAAAGAGCGCATCAGGAGGAGCAGTATTTCTTGGAGGCAGGTTGGTCACTTGGAAAAGTAAAAAGTAGAATTGTATCTCTCAGTCAACAGTAGAAGCTGAGTATGTTGTAGCAGCATTAAATTGTTCCACAATGGCTTGGATCAAACATATGATTAAAGACTTTAGTATTTAGATTGATTATCCCATTGTTATTCACTATGATAACACTAGCACTATTAATATGTCAAAGATCCCTGTGATGCATGCAAAGACAAAATACATTGAGATTAAATACCACTTCCTAAGAGAAAAAGTTGTAGACAAAGAAGTCAAGTTGGATTATGTGAGCACAAAAGACAACTAGCAGATATTTTTATAAAGCCTCTATCAAAAGATACTTTTGAGTATCTCAGGGAGAAGTTGGGAGTAATTCTCTTTCTCGAGTCTGATTAGAATTTGCAGTAAGAACATCAGTCCTTGATGACCGATGAATGGTTGACTACTCTACTTCTAGCGTAGTACCTAAGCTTAAAGGTGTTTGGCACCCTTTTTCATTTATGTCAAAGGGGAAGTATATAGTAAGGGGGAGCATATACTATGGGGGAGTATAAAATCAAGAGAGCAGTAACAGTGAAGAGGAACCTTTGATGAGGATATTGAGAAGATTGTATTGACGAGATTTTGGGACTAGGTCTGCCAACATATGTAAGTTGTCACCGCATACTAGGGTACTGGAAAACTTCTCCTGTAAAGGTTGTCTGGAGAAGTGAGATTCTCTAGGCCTTCAAGCACCTAAGAGTTGGGTCTCAAGAATGCGGGGGCTCGGTTGGGAGTGTGACTGTTTTGTTTGGGAGATAGCTGGTTATCTCGGCTCATCTACTCTGAGGATTTAGGTAAGTGGGGTTTCCTATAGGAATTTGTTAGTTACCAAATAACTTCAAAAGATATTCCAAGGTTAGAAGTATTTCATCTATATATAGTCATGCAAATACATTCAAAACATCAACCAAGTTCTAACATGCTACACTAAAATAGCGAATACATGCAGAACCATCAGTTCATACATATTCAATAGTGAGAAGAAAGGAGGTCATTAATATACTTAAAACATTAGAGCAAGGGACATAAGAAACATGAAGCACAAATTAATACTAACTTAGAGATTCCGAGACCAACAATATCATTGTGAGAACCCTTCCTTCTTCATTAATGGTGTTCCAGCATCACTAGTAAGTACAATAACAAATCTAGGGGAACATCTATTTATTGAAAGCTTCTAAAGACTAAGGAGCATTGAGCTTTACAACTACTGAAATGAAAATGTTGAAAGTGCTATAGCTATGGACTACAAAATCATCAATTTTTCCAACCCTTGAAATGAGGTCAGACTCATTACTTATACATAAGTTTTCCCTAAAGTTAACCTAATCTAACTTTACACTAAACCATAAAATATGATTTCTAGTGGCCAGTACTACCTACACCACACTACAACAACATTGAGAAGAGAAGAGGTCTGACATGTCATAAGAATGAGACAAGAAGAGAGGTATGGAAGAATCAGCCTCAAGAAGAGAGCTAGAGGGAGAATACAAGAAATATGATCCCCGGGGATCGAGGCTACATGCCTCATTAATGAAAAAGAGGCTTACTATCTCTGATTCACCAGGTGCTATGTTGGAGTGGCACCTTGGGAAGACCAACTATTAGAATCATCACCTGAGATGATGTGCCTTGTTGTGGTTACCTTCTTTCTACACCTATGTTAACTGATTGATAATGACCAGTTGGCTCCAGGGAACCAAGATGCATGTCATCCAATGAATACAGAGTTGTGGATCCCAAATTCTAGGATTCAGGAGCTTAAGCTCAAAGAATTATGAACATAAAAATGGGTTTTTGATAAAAATCTCTAGAATCTAGAGAGCCTTATTGCTCCTTATTTCCTTTGAATGTTTCTATCAATTGGGCAATTCCATCTTCATCAATATCCTTTAGGCTAGCCCAATGGTATTTGGCTACTTCCATTTTCTCACCTTGGTCTAGAATCTTTGTTTTGAATTTAGATTCCATATTTGCTGCATCATGACCCCAGAGCACCATCTGTGATATACATGACATCAATGCTCCATCTATTCCCTCTGGGGACTGATATTGAGCTTTCATCAGCTCATCAAATTTTCCTAAAACGTACTCCTCATGAGTACAAGTCTCTATGCTGAAGGGATCCACTCTGGAAACCCTTGTAATAAATGCCTTGTACAAAATCAAAGAATATTCAATTTCCAAGAGTTTGTCCCATAGGGCCCCTACCAGTTGCTTAGTTACCTCCAATGTGAGGTCAAGTCTGGAGTGCTAGGTCCAGACAAAGTCGAAGGACTCTTCTCCTAGAATTCCAGCCTCAGAGACAATTTCCTCTTCGAGACTCATGAGCTCTCCTAGCTCACCTACCCAAGCCTCATATTTTCAATCTTGCCTTCCTAGATGGTAATGGTAGTCTTTGCTTGATGTATAACATTGCTAGTGGGGTATAGGTCTGGGAGAGTTGTCATTAGGAAACATCGGAAATTTCCTATCTGCTTATTAACCCATGCTTCAACTGCCTGCACCTTTTTCCTCATGGTCCTTAGCACGTCTATGTCACCCTATGGAAGCGGTGCTCTAGATGTAGAAGCCTCCAGGGGAATGGAAGTCATGGGATGCACCAATTTTGTCAAGAGCCCAACTAGATTCATGTTCTTCTCCTTTTCCTCTTTGAGCTTCTAGGATTCTTTTGCATAGCGGGCTTCTACCACTTTGGCTGCTTCCTTTAGTAGGTCTAATTCACCCTACTTTCTTTGCTTCCCTAGAGGTATCTCTGTGATTGTATATTATTTTTCCTTTGTCATTTCTTCATCTACGTCTGGGGGAGGTGTTGCGACTACCGCAACTATGTTTCTGCCTGGCCCAGTCTAGAGGGCATGAACTATCTGGGCTTTCTTTTCTTTGGGAGGATTCTACGGTTGAGCCATTATCTCCACTAAAGAGAGATGGGCCCTGGCTGGTGCTAGGGCCTTCCTTTTCTTTGCATCTACTAGCCAATGGGGTGGGGGTAGGGGTGGCTTCATTGCCAGAGTTTGATCTTGTGTTTCTCATCCAGGATTTTGTTGTACGTCCCCAATGCTTTGAGCCTCTCTAGAATCTTTTCCTGTATCCTCTGGATCACCAAAATCATCCACCTTAGTGGTGTTAATATCATCTTCTCTGGTGTCTATGTCCTTGGCAGCATCAGACTCTATATTTGTGTTTCTAGGGTTTTGCCCCTCATCTTGCTGCTATTGCTGTCATTGTTCTTGTTGTTGTGCGTCGGCCCCTTCTGATAGAATGTTTTCCTTTTTGGGAGTATATTCTAGGGGTGGGTGAGGCATATGGCCAAAGTTCAACAATGTGGCCATTGAAACTACCTCCCCAAATGTTGCCTTCTTTGGGGGCAGCGTTTGGAGCATGGTAGTTGAGATTATGGTTGCTCCCATAGGTCTGGTTCCCTGAGCCAATGCCATTTTCTCCTCTTGTATTTTCTTTACCCCTGTGATGTTTATATCTAGAACCTGTATCTCTAGGGCACTGGAGATATTTACCTATTCTTGTTCTTTTTTTGGCTCCACCCGGACTTCCTACTCTACTACAACTTCTTTCTCCGGGGTTTCCTTCTCAAGAGGGGTCACCACTTCCTCTTGGGAAGTTATTTATTCTACTCCCTTCCCAAGATCCCCTTATAAGTTAACCAATTCATCCATCCCAAATAGGTCATCAAATTCATCATGCGCATGAGAGGTCTCTGGGGGGTTCTCGAGTTGATTATCCAGCTCCGAGGAGTCTGATGAGACAATCTGAATTTTAGGGATGCTAGGTATCCTAAGCTCTAGCTCCACCTTTGGTATAGGATTAGTTGTTTTCTCTTCTTCCTCTGGGTCACCAATGGGGGCCCTGCATCTAATATGGCTACCTGCTCTTCCTCTGCCCCAGTTTTGGTCACTTAGACCATTAATGCTACAAGTGAAGAGGAAGAGGGAGGGTGGACAAGTCCGGTCATATTGGCCAGAGTGGCCAACCAGGTGATTAAGTTATCTTTCATCTACTAGGAGGCCACCAACATCTGTTGAATTTTCCATGCTATGGGGGTGGCCATTGGGACCTGAGACGGGGTCCCCATCTTCCTTTTTAATCTATGCTCACCCTATGAGGAGGTTCCGGTCTTGGAAGTTGAACCTTGTATAAATGGGTCAACCTTACGTACACATTTTGGGCATGCCATCTTAAATATGCGTGACTATGCTTGATCAAATACTAGGTGAGATCCCCTATTTTTGGGCCCTCCTGTGCATCCTAATTTATTAGAGGGAGGGCCATCTTATCCACTCCTTTTTCTTTGTATTGTGGGTCTTCAGTAGACCCAGAATCTAAGAAGTCATCCATGAACTTCTGGAGCTTAAGTCTCTTCATCATCCCCATCATCATCTGGAGGAAATGCTAATTCCAGACTTTGAAATCATCCTGACTATCCTCCCAAAAGTCCTCCATGTGATATTCATGTGGGGGAACTGTCCAGGGAAGGGTTATCACTATTTTATCTAGCGGATCAAAGTTCTTCCACTGCAAGTAGAATTTTGCCAGCCCCAAACTTTTTAACTCATTATCGACCTCTCTGGCTACTACTAGGATGCAGATGTAATTCCCACAAGTCATTGGGAATGGGATGTTTGTGACCTTCTTCACCATGAAGAAGGCGTGTAGCTCTAAGATCTATCTGCAAAAATCTAGAAGAATAATCTTATTCCCATAGTTCTTGGGCAATAAGTAGGGTTTCTCGGAGAAGCCAGTCACCCGAATGTATGTATGCTATTGGAACTAGATGTAGTAGTGGCCATAGGTGCTAACCAAATTCATCTCCTCCATAGAGAGCCAGTATCTGGCATCCTGAGTAGGTGTGAAGAGGTTGTAGTAAATGAAGGCATCATCTACTCGGTAGAAGCTGAGAAAACTAGCCTCCCATTGGATTTGTGGGAAATAATCCCAAGGAGCATTCTGGCCTAGGCCAATCCTGAGTAAACCTTCTATCAATAACCCATTTGCAATGGGGTGTTGTTGTGCTAAAGCCAATAGAGCATAAGATTTCATGTAGAATTTGGAGGTCTTGGCGACCTCAAGGAATTGGGAATCCACATGGTTTGCAATAATTGTGGCCCAGTCAAAGTTCTGCTTGCCAGAGGAGATACCGAGCAAGAAGTAATATATCCATGCTGAGAATTCCTGGGCATGGGTTGTCCAAAGACCTTACATAGTACGATAATCCTGATTTTGATACTTTCCTTGAATTTGGTCTAGGGGATTTCAAGATTCATCTTTTTAAAATCTTTCTTTGGCATCCTTAGCCAATTGTTGTTGAGGTACTATCGGTACATAAGTTCTAGTTTCTAAAATTCCTCTAAGGCCAAAGACCAAGTGAGGATGGCTGCATCATCAAATTGGGGAATCCCTAGCCTTTCTTGAAAGGTTGCGGTGTCCAGAGACACCATAGGCATTGGATATCTGGTTGGGACTGGGGTGGAAAACATGATGGCCTGGACAACTGTGTTGTGGTGTGCTGCAAGAGTGAGAATGAGCTATAGGGCTTGCACAGAGTATGGGAAGCAAGCAACCTTTAGAATCCTGGAATTTCCTATATTTATGGCCAAAGGATCTCCAAGTGTCTGTTATATGAACATCATTTTTACTAGGGCCTACATTTTGGCCCACCTCCTGACACTAGTGTCTGTAATAAACTATTATTTTGAATCAACCTTTGATCCTAGGATCTCATCTCCCTTTCTGTATTTCATCGTGAGTGGGATTTTTTCCAAGGCCTTCTTGGCCTTTGTTCTGGAGGCTTCCCAAGTAGAAGTGGTGGGAAGATTCAAGCTCCCTAGTGTAGATGATGCAAATGCCTCACACATGGTTGATGAATTTGATATTCTGGCAACCTGCAAAGAAAGACGACCGTCAAAACACATATATAAAAAGATTATTATTCCAGGCTTCAAATATTTTCATCACCGCTTGTTTTCTGTTCGTGAAAGAATGTTAGTTTCATTCAAACCCAAAAAAGATACATATATTAAAGTAACTCAAATTTGACCTTTACTTGGGCTTTTGGGGATTTTTGTTTTGTGTGATGAAAATGGAATGATGACCATAGAGGGGAATTGAGCCTAGAATTTGGAAAACTACCCGTTACACAACAAGACTGTGAATAAGCCGTATTAGGCTAACACATGGTGTCACATGGTTGTGTAGTAATGGGAGTAATGACATTAATGTTGACAGCTATCTAAATGCACATGGAGATGAATGCCACTTGGGTCAGAATTAAATTCTTACGCATAGGGAATTTAACTTGCCATTAAGATAGACTTGATAGCAGAGAGAGAAAACCACCATGGCTCAAATGAGTAAAGAGCCGAGTCCAAACTAGGTGGTATCTCCTCACGGTCGAGCTCCCAAAATCAATAATGGAGCTCTCGATGCAAAGAATGTGATGAGCTCATCACTAGTTAGAATGTAGACTAAATGGGAAATGTATAGATAGAGCCATAGCACATGTGAGGGCCAAAGTGTGGCTCGTAGGCTGGCCAAACAAGCACATATACAGATGCTAACAACTATAAAGGGACATATACATAATATCCAACAAATATACACTAAAGATACAGAGGAGATCTACACAAAACCTATTATATAGAGAAACCTAGTTTATAGCCACACAGAGGGTGGACGACCCTCTGGTGGAGCCAACCCACCAACACGAGGTGACAAAAACCAAACCAGACAACAAAAATGAAAGGAAAACAAACAAACAAAACTAGAGGATAGGAAACCAGAAAGGCAAAAGCTGAGAGCCTACCTGGAACGCGGAAAATGTGAATAAAACAAACATAGGAGGTGCTCTACAATGAAGTGACCTTCAAACACCACGAACGAACACCAAAAATCACCTATTAAACTCTGCTAATCATTATTAATCACTACTAATCATCAGGACAATCTACACTTAGTGGCTTCAAATTTTCTTTAATCGCTCTAGTAAATTGCCTTAAGTTTTTGATCATGGTAAATGTGAAAATGATAGGTAACTCTAATTTATACCCCTCAGGTAAAAGTATTGCATTCTTCTCCACAAAATCTGGAACAAGAAAACCCCTGAACCCTAGGCTTGGGGATTCCATGAAACCCCTCCTCGAAAAAGAAGGTACAATGGTAGAGAATCCCAAAGTTTTGGAATCCGATTGACTCAAAAGAACAAAAAAACTCTAGGACCGGGTGTCGGAGACACAAGGAGGAAAAAAACAAAACATGACCCCCGTGTGAGCAAATCTCAGAGGGGAAAACAAACGAGACAAAGGAAAACAAAAGGAATAGCAAAAGAAAGAAAAGGGGGGAGACCCAACATTTTACCTACAAAATATAGGGATGGGTATGCAGGGCATAAAAGATTGTAAAAAGAAGGAAGACACTTTGAGTTGATGATATCATATGTTTCCATGAATGTCAAAGGGTGAGATTGTTGGATATTCGCCTCTATGCAAATAGTTGTTTGTATGTTTGTCCTTGATGACAACATATAATATACAACAGGTATCCTATATGCAATTATTAGTATATATTTTTTGGAGCTATGCGTGTTTATTTCCATAGTGTATACATTTTCTAGATGCTATGTTCATTCATGCCAAGTCAGATGTGCAGTTACAGTTGAGTTATGATTAATCAGTTATGGCAGTTATAGTTTCTGGAGTCTATATGTTAAGATCTGACATAAACACAATATCTCTTGAGTTGTGCCTATCTTCAAGATGTGTGTGTTTATATTCATGTTTAGTTATGAGTTAAAGATAAGTATCCAAAGTTGCTAAATGTGTTTCAACTGATTCGTGATGTTAGAGTTAATTTGGTGAAGTCAACTTTGTGAACCATCGCGTTTATTCAGTTTGAGTTGCACGGTCCTAACTTTGATTGCGTGCTTGGTTGAGCTGACAAGAAATTTGATGAAGTGTTTCCAAATACCATCATGACCTTATCCTTGGTGAAGATACATATAGAAGTTCTATTATGTTCGCTAAGTGTGAAAATGAAGTGAAAAAGAAAAGACAGAGAAGATCAGAAAGTCAGGAAGAATAAGTTGAAGATCTATGTGAAGAAACATAAGTTGATTGCAATTCATTGGAACTGATCAAGAAATAAGGTCTACTCAAATAGTTCATTTACCAGATATAGTGTATATCTATTCTACTGAAGGTTGCAACCTTCACCATCTTAGCAGTGAGCTATTGGACAGTGAGTCCTCACCCTTAACAGGGTTATTTGTAAAAGACTCCTAACAGGGTCCGACCTTTAACCAGGTCTTTGTACTTCTTTCATTGTAAATATTAACTCCTAACAGGGTTGTAAGATCTTCTAATAGGGATCATTATAAACTAGTGCAGTTATTTGTGGGTGCTAATTCCCACCAGGGTTTTTACCTATTTGGTTTCCCCGTAACCAAAATTGTTGAGTACTCTACTGTGTTATCTGAATGTGGATTTAGATTATATCATATTACATTTAACGAAGAGAAAATAATTAAATTAACTGACAATTGATTCACCCCCACTTCTCAGTTATCCTTGGGACTATTCCAAAAAAAGCCTCATACTCTGTTGTATTATTGGTACATTGAAAGGCTAGCAAAAAAGAATATTTGAAAGTTGTACTTGATAGAGAAACAAGTAGTACACTAGCTCTTGATCCTTCTTTTTTTCAAGCTCCATCAAAATACATTTTCCACAATCCATCACCTTGTACAGTCAACTCTTTAACCAGAGGATCGATATTTTTACTCTGATGATGATGATAATTCCTCTGCACTCTTAAATTATCCATGTCCACATCAATACAATAAATAATGTTAGTGTCTTCATACAACTCAATCATGTGAGGAGTCCTACCTTCTCTTCACACTTTAACATTATTTCCATTAATGCTAAAAGTAGCATATGATAAATCACTTTGTATGTTGCCTCCCATTGAATCACTCCACTTTCTAGACAGTAACATCTCATAATGTGGTGGTATGTCAACAAAAAGAACATTCATAGTTAAAATCACATCAGAAAACATTGCTAATTTGTAAGGCATAGCTTCAATAGTACCAATAACATGGACCTCTCTATAATCCATTGCTTGACATCTCCCATGAGGAGTGTCCACTTGTAATCCTATAGACTTCATAATTTCTACTGGTATGATAGTGTTTGATGCTCCTAAATAAATCATACATTTCTTAAGAATCCTTCCAATAATTACCAATGTTAGAAATAAAGGATCAACAACCTTAGGGGAGGTTTTTGTGTTCAAGAAAATATGAGGAATCTTAGAAATAATTACTTCAGCTTCCTTCCCTTTTTTATTTGGTTTCTTTTCAACATTGTCTAGACTTTGAATTTTCCTTGTAGGTACACTGTTCAATAATGATAAAACCTTTTCTTTATGTTCCTTGATCCTCATCATTTCTAAAATTGGACTTTTACAGTCATTTGAGACAAACAGTGGCCCATGTCTACTGGACTATACTTTACATCTTAGGACTTTGGTTTTTCAACAATAATTTTATTTTCCTCAATCTGTATGTTCAAAGTTGTGTCTTCTTTTTTTGATTTTTTGTTTCCTACCCTAAGGGTAGAAGTACTTGTTTCTTGTATCTTTGTTTTCCTTCTTGTACCACAATAGGCTCTATAGCTTTAGTTACGACCTTGACCTTAGGTTTATTTTCATTTTCCCCAGGTCCATCTTTCTTTTGTACATATTTGGTGTCTGTTTTATTTTCTTTTATAAATACACCAGATGGTTGACTACTAGGACCACAAACTACTTTGTTTCTTAGGTGATAATTTCTTCTAGCTTTGTTCACTAAATCTGTAGTAATTCTTTCTTTTTCTTCATC
The DNA here is from genome assembly GCA_018584345.1 of Thuja plicata. Taxonomy (NCBI): domain Eukaryota; kingdom Viridiplantae; phylum Streptophyta; class Pinopsida; order Cupressales; family Cupressaceae; genus Thuja; species Thuja plicata. The sequence goes on from MU225125.1 coordinate 280,478, forward strand.
TGAAACCTTTCTGACCAATGTAATTTCTTGATTATTTTGTGCAAAACATCTTACATGGTCATCTATCTCTTCGACTTCCTTATCTGATAAAACTTGTTGATGACTGACTTCTACATTTCCTTGTGAACTATATGAATCATGATTTTCATTTTCATTACCTGAGTCTACATCATGACATGAATAGGCATTTGTCATATTATAGTCACCCTGTTCACATTCATCATTCCCTTGTTCTTCATTTGATTTCAAATATAAGGAAACAATGCAAAAATCATGATTATGTGGGGATTCACAAGCCTCACACCAAAAATCATCATTAAACAAATGGACAACATTTTTATGCAAAGGATCTGGAGTTCTGTTCTCAGGTTTTTCTTTTCTAGGTGGAGCAATAGGCTTCCCATCCTTAAATTGGGTTCCATAAGGATGATTTTGCATTCTATTCAAAGTATTGTAAGTGTTATTATAGGAAGGCCTATTATTTTGAGGAGCCCTATACTATTTATATTCTAGTTCCTTTAGGTTACTCCTACTAAACCTTGAACCATCTCTCCTATTCAACTTACCAAACACCCTTTTGTTCATTTCAATATTTACTACTATCTTGAAGGCGTCGGTGAGAGTTCTTTGATTTTTATCCCTAAGAGTATAACCCATTTTAGAATCAAAAGCATTTAAATAAGTTTCTAAACGTCCCTCTTCATCCAACCTTATTTTCAGGAACAACTTATGCATAGCTCTCTGAAATCTGGTATTGAACTCAGTGACTTCTTCTTTGTAATTCGTTTTGATGTTATTGAACTCATTCAGCAAGAACCATTTATTTGTCTTATCACCATATTGGTATTTAAATAACTCAATTAAGTCATCCATGGAAGTAACGGAGCCATTAGAAAGACTTCTAAACCACTCTCTAGCATCCTCTACTAGAGACTAAACAAAAAGCTTCATCAACACATCTTCGTGAGTAATATTCAAATCATCAACAAAATCAATGAACTTTCTTAAGTGTGTTTCACAAGAGATGACATTATTACCTGCAAACTTTGGGAGCTTTTCTCCAACATCACCCACATCTTTTGGAAATACATTTGGGTATCTAGGAATGCCAATAAAATTAAATTGCTTATACCTTTCAGGGTTCAATGGTTTCCTTTGAAAATTATCAGTCTCTTTGAAAGTAGTAGCTTTTATTTTGGAAGATGTTGTGTTCTCATTTCCAAAAAAAGAATATTTGGAAGACTACAAAAAGTCTATTTTCCTTTTCATTTCTATTGTTGCAGCTTCCACTTCAGCCTTTTCTAGCATCTTTTCCATGGTTTACTTTTCTATTCTTAGTTTTTCAAGATCAATATCCAGTTTGGACATTTGTTCTACTAAGGCCTTCTGAACTTAGGTTTTTTAAGTTTTCTTTTAGTAATATTTTGTTTACCTTTGTCCTTAATATTTTTTGAACTAGAAGCTCTATAAGTAGTGGGTATTTCATGGTCCTTTTGAGACCTCTCAATATTTATTGTAGTTTGATGTCTGGAGGATCTTCTTTTAACTTTATCAACATCCTTATGCTCATGTTTTTTTCTTTCTAAGTTAATTTTCCCTTTTCATCTACTGAATAAGGGCAAGATGTTTCATGATGAGTTTTTCTTCTTCAACAAGTTCATCAGAAGGAACATCTTCAAAATATGAACTGATTGTATTTGTTCCTTCTCTTTCACTAGAAGTGCTGGTAACTATATGTGTCTAGTGCAATACTTGGGGCCTAGGCTTCTAAATACTATGAGGCACTTTCTTCTTGACTAGACTGACTATTAATTCTTCTCCTAGTGGTATTCTCTTCACTTCTTGGAGGACAAATATTGATACTTGCTTATTTTTCTTCTTCCTCCAAGACATTCTGGATTTTGAAGTAGTGGGAATCCCACCATCTAATGCAAATTTAGGATTATTCCTCATTCTTGACCTAGTATCCATCTTGAAAATATCTCAGTTAACTTATTACTGATCACAAAGATTTCACTTCTAGAGTCGCCACCCAAAGTTGGGAAAGACTGAATACTACTAGAATGATTTTGGAAAATTAAAATGATAAATATATTTATCCTTTGAGAGCCCTAGAGATTTTGAAGACTCTTACCAAGATTTTACAATCACGATCACTAGCTCAGATGGGAAAACTGAACCTCTAGTATGAAAAATTTGAAAGTTACTACACCAGAAATATAGGATTCAAAAATCTTTTTTATAATCCCCAGTAGAGTCACCAATTTGTTAGGTTTTCTTCTTGTTGAACCTTCAATAGATGATGGAATACTTGATTAACTCTATGACTGCCAATATTTGAAAATAATGACTCAAGCAAGAGAAAACTCTAATTTATGAGAGTTTATGATAATATCTGGGGAAACTATTATGACCTCCTTTTTAGGTTCCACAACACACAGGCAAGTATTACCTATATGAGATTACTGTCTTACAGTATTAATAGATGTGGATACTGATTTTATGCTTGTTTACTGTATTACCTTATAAATGACTCTGCATATAACTGAGAACAACTCAACACATATTTTAACCATGAAAACTATTGAAATGATAAGAGAAAATAGTAGTGCTTTAAGGACATTCATCCTTCTTCCTTTTATAGTTCTTAGAACTTAGGAGGGGCAACCTATTTTAATCCTCTCTCAAAGGGATCAGTAAAATGAATTGTATATCTTGATACAATTATTTGAATTTATGTATATTTGACTGTAAATGTAAAATATTTGTGTATTTTGAATTATTTGGATGATGATAAACCACTTGACATATTCTAGATCAGTGCCTATTCTTGGGCTATAGAGTCAAAGATGCAAATCCATAGAAATATTAAATAAGGAAACTATATATTTCCTTACAACCTATATGCAACTTGAGAAAAGTGCCTTACAAATCACCATGTCACTCCAACACTATTGTATCAAATCCTCAAATACTATTATACTCCCTGAAAATACTCACAAAACTTAGTTCTTCCCTTGAAAGAAACTTGCAAGAAATTAGATAGCTACATTCTAACCAATATGTTTAAAGTGCCTTACAGATTAAACATAAAAGAGCATACACAATAAATAAAGAGACAAAAATAATATAGAAGAAAAGTTTCACTATATTTTATTTATATTCCTGCTTCATACATATAGAGGCTAAAAGCTCAAAAGCTCGGACAAAATTCTGTAGTCTGGCTTACAATAATATTTCACCACCACCTAAAAATGTTACAATTTGATCTATTTATAGGTTCAAACCATCTTGGAATCCTTAATATAAGGATGCAACAATCTTCGGATGGTTTAAGAAACCTAACCCTAAAAACATAGTAAAAGACAAAAGATGAAAACTCCAAGCGGTGGGAGGACAAAACTGAAGAATAAAATCTAATTTGTACTTTGTCCTCTTGCGGATGTAAAAATATTCATTCTTCATCTATGACATCCAACTCAATTGTGACAGGCTTCTTTTTCTTGGGATTTTTCATGATGTCCCGTGCTGTCACATCTTCTTCTTTAGGCCACTCAAACTTCTGAAATTTTTTCCAGTGGATTCTTCTGCCTTTCCCACCTGGCATTTGTTATGCCTTTAATATCTCCAATGAACTTATTGCAGTCTATTTCTACCTTTATTGCTTCATCCAAAATTTTATTGAACCTCTCCATATCTAGTTCTCCCTGATCATATACATAAATATATTTATTGGGAAGCACACTATCAAACTCTGACCCCCATAACCCTAATGGTTTAATCTAATCATCCTCTATTCTGATAGGAGGTACAAATATATTATAGCTTACTTAGCATGAATTTGATTGGATTTACCCTTGAATAAGGATAAATTAGCCCCAATTTTTTCTATTTCTGTACCAACCATAGTCCCTATTTTAGGTAGATCTGATCTTAGTGGTTGTACGGATGCTAATCTCTCAAAACGTGATGTTCTTCCTGAACAAGTTGCATAATAGGGATTCAAAATTGTCAAAAAACCTACCACCTCTGCTTGTAGGCCTGGAAACCTACCACAAGCTCCATACACCACATCAATCTTATCTTTGATGGTGCTAATCCTATGTTGAAAAATTGAAGCTAATGCTTCCAAAATTACATTGTTATGCTCTACAATTTCTTGCTCTGTTCTAGCAGGTATCTCCCATGTATCTTCTGTTTGGACTTTAATATCTACTAATTCTTTAGGCTCAATAGGGGCAGGCTCAGTTATTTCTAGCAATTTTCTGGTGATATCATCTATAATTTTTTGTTGTTCTTTGATCTTCATGAGTGCTAACTCTCTATCTTTTGTAATATCACTAGCATCACTAGTGATTTTTTATAGTTTCTCTGAGAGTTGGGTTGTTTTTTCTTCATTAAGCTGAGAAAAATGGGCTAACACCTGGGATATCTCTAAATCCCCTATATTTTGGAGGGTCCAAATGATTTTATATCCCTCCATTTTCTCTTGGATATTTAGCAGGGCTGGCTTCTGATCTTTAGGAGCTAAGCTCCACATTGCAAGTTCCTGAGACTTAGGGTTATATCCAAACCCTCTGACCATTTCTCCAACCTGAGTTTCTGATGTCAATTTTACATCAGGTTGTCTTCTTATTTGATCTATGATAAATGTTGAAGAGAAGTCATAGCCTTCTACAAATAATATCCCATTGGCCTTGTAAAAAAAATATCCCATTGGCCTTGACCTGTTGTCTTGCCTGCTCTGGTGTAATCTCCTCTGACTTAGGATCATAATCTTGCAATGTTTGTAAGGCCTCTTGGGTGACTGGATCACCACCTTCTAGTTACAACTGTTTTCCAATTTGTTGTTTCTTATTCCATATGAGGAAGTCCTTGAACTCTCTTGTTTTTATAAAGTTGTCATCCTTGAGGAATTCCTCTTGATGCAACAACCTCTTATCTGTGCATGAAATTAGAGGTAACTCATCCTCTTCCTCTATATTATTTTGGAGCTTCTTTCCTACCCTGATCTATTTTCTCAACAAATTATCATAGGGCCTATCTCCTACTATCAAGGCTCCAATTCTATTTGTCTTCTTCTTCTTGGAAGGTTCCCTCGTTTCCCTTTTTTCCCTTTAGTGGGGGCTCATTTGTGACCTCCTTCTCTGGGACCTCTGTTAGGTCAATGATGTCTTCCCCTTCCACTTCCTTCCATAATGGAACTGCTTGATAATCAAGATGAGAAATAGGTGAAGGACATCCCTCATCACTTTCATCATCATACTCAGACATTGAATGCTCTCTATGGCCTTTTTTCTAGGATTACTAGTGCTTCCTCTAACTGATTGCACAAAAGAGCATGGTTGTCAATCATTGCATCTAGCCTTTTTAGATAAGGCATGTTAGGGTAGAAACCTCCAAAATTCATCCCCCTTCTCTTCACCTACCTCTCTAGATCCATAAGTTCATTGAACTTAATTTCTTTTCTATCCACCATCTCATCCTCCATGATATTTCTTATTAGATCCTCCTCCATACATTCTTCATGTATTCTTGTGAAGGGAATAGTTGGTGTTAATAACTTTCTAGCACTGCAAATGAAACCCTCTATGTCAACATATCTATGTAGGGCCACATTCATTCTATAATTATTCATCTAGGCATTCACAGGGTCCACAACTCTCTTCCCAATAGTGAAATTATAGATCTTGAACTGCCTAGGGGTAAAAGTACCCTTTCTGTGTGGGGCCAAATGCTCCCTATCAACCAGAATTAGTTGCCTAATAAACTCCATTGTTACTATCCTTAGTGGTTTATGAAATGGAAAAATTTGTGGAGGGTAGGAGAAACCATAAACCCTCATTATTGTGAAGTTCTTCTCAAAATAAAAATTTCCCCAATTATGGTCTCCTAGCCATTTTTCAAGGTATTGACATGGCCTCAACAATTGTATTACTTTGACAAGCAATCTGGTCTTATTCACACCTAAACATTTAAGAATTGGATAGACTATCCAATTTTCAAAAGAACCAAATTTGTTCTCTCTGGACGTGTAATTCCACACTCCAAGCCAAAAATAAATAGGGTTATCCTTACCATGATGAAACCTCTTTGGTTGTAACAACTGGCTCTTCATAACTGGGTGATTGTAGTACAAGATCAAATGCATAAGAACTGAGTAATAAAAAAGCTTAGGGTGATCCTTTTTACTTTGTATATCTATAAAAACCTAATGCATTTGGTCTATAATATACTAAATATAGTCATAATTGGAAGTGGTATGAAATCTCTGCATGTCCAGTACCATCATCAAGATATCTGAGGTGATTCTCTCAGCTCCAGCATCCTTTCCAAGCACTCTGCATAATGCATAGGCTATGTATTTGATATAAAATTTCATATCTTTATAAAAATATGGGGTTGTTCCTGACATGGGCATTATATAGGCTTTCATCTTCTTAGGGACATGATGATCCCTGATTTCTTTAGCAGCTATGCCAGATTCTCTAGTATATCTATTTTCCAGGCTCTTCAAATTTATCTCAGTAGCCATGGGGTAGTATACATTAAAGGCCTTCATGAAAGTATTCCAGTCCAAAGTGACTAAGGGTTTTCCATCATCCCTCTTAATGGTTTTGGATAAGGGACCATATCTACTGGCCAAGTCTAAAATGAAATCAACATCAACAAAGACATTCAGAACTATCAACTTGGCTAATCCACAGGTCCAAGGGTTTGAGAAAGGCATGGGTTCATCACTATTCTTAAAAAAGTAATTGAATAGTGAATATCCTAATGAACCTGGGGTTTTTGCATCCTGAATATAAGACATATCATCAACTAAGGTATCGGCACTTACCTTTCTATTTTTTCTTGATCCTAGTGGTAAAGTGAGAAACTCCTCTGAGTAATTTCTCTTTCTCTTTGACTCATCATCAAAATCATCACCTCTTCCACTAGTAAAAGCCATACATTGTGCTTGACTCATCTTGTTATTCTTCTCTATTATCAACCTTTAACACTGATATTGAAACAAATCTACTTGCAAACCTCACCACCAACTATGAAACCCTCTACAATTCTGAATTTAGCCACTGAGAATACTGCAAATTGCACTCTTTGTTATACTCTGGATCACCAAATCACCTTCCCAATTTCACTAATTTTCTAGAACATCAACTCCTTTTAGAAAATAAAGAAAGCTCTATAAACTCTGTGCTCCGAGAAATCAGAAGCTGGTAAAAATGAAATGACAACAAATGAGTATATTTATAATTGATAATTCAATGTAGGTGTCTTTTCAAACTAGTAATCTTAGCATTGAGTCACTTCCTCCATTAGTTTCACATACTGTGCCATCAATTTTTGGTTCTAGCCATGGCATTCAAACTGTCAGACAATCAATTCCTAATGAGTGTTTTTGAATATAAAACCTTATAAATTTGAAATGAAATCAAGATTAAATCTGATTGGCTGCATTAAATCAAATTATGACTTTTTTTTTTATCTTTCAAAATCCCTATAATTTGATTGGTCAGCAACTGTCCATGATGGTGCCATAGAAAAGTCTTTATTTTAACTATAGTCAACTTCTAGTGACTCAGTGACTAAGTGGTCTCCTCGTCGCTTGATATTTTTTATAACTGCAGTTCATTCAAGAGACCTGGTGACTACCGTAGGATTAATCATTTGATCAATGGTTGTTGCGATGTCTCTTAATTTTTTAACTTAACCTTTCATCTTACGGAGACACCATGACAAAGCATTTTTCTAACTATTATTTTTACATTGTGTTGCATCTGGAGACTCAACGACTATGAAATCTCTATTTCGCTTGATCATTTTCGTAACTCATGTTTAATCAAGAGACTTAGAAACAACACTTAAATTGTTAAATCATGAACTTGACTCAGAACCTTGGATTACATCAGGAGACAACGTGACTGCGTAGTCTCAAAGTCACATTATAAAATCTTTAACTCTGATCAAATCAAGATACAACACGACTACCGCTGGATCACAACTTAAAATCAACGGTCTGCGCTAAGTCTCAAAGTCATTTTAGCATATTCCATTTCATCTAGAGAGTACGTGACTAAGGCTTTTTTCCAAGTCTCCAAATCATAAAGAATATTCATTTCATTTTATGAGACTTGGTGACTAAGGAATAAGTACATGTAAATAAACTTAGACTTAAGTGCCAAAAATTAACTTGAAAATAGAACCCGTTCAGGAAAATTAGGACCTCTTTGCATTTTGCCCTAGAAATAACTAGGGTTTAGGGTTTCTGACCTTCTCAACAAGGTGTTTGGGGTTAAAAGACCTTTTTGTAGAAGGATATAATCATTTTTTACCATGAATTCAACTTTCAGGGTACAAGAATGATAAGCATTTTTTAAACTTTTCAGGGCAAACTTCAAGATAGGAAATACAACCAATAGAAACTAGAGGACCAAAATAAGATACAAGAATCAATCATCAAGTCAATGGTAAAATTCAAATATGTACTAGCTAACTTTGTCAACCAAATACCCAAAGAGATGGGTAACAAAATATCTCAACCATGGTCATATGCTCTATGAACCAAAAGAGAAGCAAGGGAGAGTGTACTTGTCAAACTAATGCCTCTCAAATCAAAGATGGAAGAAATAAAGGAAATAATGAAGAAGCACTCAAGTAAATTTGCAGCTAAGATAAGAGCTTGCAAAGTGCTAGAAGATAAGTTTACAGAGCTAGACAGTATGACCGAGACCAAATGGAGACAACACCTAGATCTACCCATAGATTCAACAAGTGGTGATAATCAATTACTTCTCACCGACACATATCATAGAGAGGAGGAGAAAGATAAGGCAAGTCCTAAGCACATTGCTTTGGACAATGTTGAAGATATGGAGCCAATTGACTTAGACAAAGTCATGGATGATCTTGACATTCAAGACATCACTTATTATGATTCTGATAAAGATCCACAGAAGAAAGATGATTTAATATTTATATCACTTAAGGATCAGGGAAAGAAACAAGAATTGAAGACACTAGAGAATAAAGAAATGAATGTTTCTGATGAGACATGGCAGGACACTTCAGTCATTGACATCACAGAACTAGACCCTACAGATCAGATACAAAAAGATGAAGATGTCACTGCTAAACAAGCTCAAACCAATGAGCAGAACACACTTCTAGATATAGCACAAGTGAGCACTTAGGATAATATGACAGTGATAATAAAGGAAATAAATATACTAGAAGGTAATGAAGGTTTTGATGCAGAAGATACAAGCACACTTAAGGACAAGGGTGATTAATAAGTAAAAGACACCACAAATGACACAAAGGACACAACTACAGAGCAAGCTACAATTGATGATCAGAAAGATAAATCTACTGATCAAAATAAAGAGGAAACACAAAAGGTAGAAGAGGACATGCAGAAAGAAAAGAGTGAAGAAGAAAAGAAAGATGAGCTAGAAAATAAAAAAGAAGAAAAATCTGCAGAGACACCCAAGGTTGATGGAGAGACATCTTCACAAAACCGATAGGTGCACCCCAAGAAGAAAACACAAGAAGCATCTTCAACAAAGCCTTCACCAAGCACTTCAAAGAGGACAAATGAACTAGAAATGGTAGTTCACACATCTGCATCCACACAAATCTCAAAGAAGAAGAAGAGAAAGCATAAGAATCTAGTTACTTTGGATGAAATCATTGAGATTCCAGTTTGTGATCTGAGGAAATTGGATCCATCTAAATTAACAAAGTATGCAAGACTTTGTGAGAGGAAAGAAATGAAATACAAGTTGAGAAAAGACACAAAAGAGGCAAAGGTACTTGAAATAGCACAAGGCATACTTAAACAAATTTTACCAGATGTAGATGTTGATCAAACAACCCCAATGCTTGATCAATTAGTGGTTCTAACAGATGCAATCACATCTCAGAACATGGATGTTGAGAAGGCCATGGAAGAGAGACTTGAAAATAAATATGAGTTCAAGATAGCTGAGAAGATACGATAAGAAGTGGCATTGCAAGATGTAAAGCTTTCTGAATTGGTTAGCTCAATAGATCCAATAAACTTAGAAGCTATAACAATGATACAAAAATTATGCATGCTTGATCAAATCGCTAAGGAGTATACCAAAAAGATAGCACAAATATATGTTGATCTTTAGACAAGTGCACAAAGTATCAAAAATAGTGCAGAGGCAATAAAATTGCACAATGAGCAACTCAAGCAATCTCAGAAATTGAGACAAGACATTCAGATTGTAGAGGCAAAGTATAGAGATGAGGTAAATGAACTTCAAGCACAACTCTTACCGACACTCACACTATTCCAACAACATGTGACAGAGGAAAACACACTAATTGCCACCCCAAAAATGTATGTCCTAGACAACATTTATGATATGCATGCACGAGAAGAGCTAGAGCACATGGTACTAGAACTACTAAAAGAAAAATGGGATAAATTGCTCGACGATATCAAGAACACCCACTCACATATTCTTGACACATTGTAAGTTACACATTTTTGTCACATTTTTGGCATCTTATAAGTTGTACATTTTTGTCATGAGTATGAAATAAAAGGGGAAGTGATATGTACAAACACAGTAAAATAAAGTGGGAAATGAAAGGAGGATGATGTGTACAGTTAGTAATCTGAAAGACCAAAGAATAGGGAATGTATAGTACAAAGGCAAGTATACATGTACATATACTTTTACTATACCGATGCATATAGTTAGGGGGAGTCATATAATGAAAAGGATACATACATGGTGTACATACTAAACACTTTAGTATTATGCACATATCATTTTTTGATACTAATGTCAAAGGGGGAGATTGAAGACATTATATTTTTCTATTAGTATATACAAGGAAAAACATGATTTACACCATCGGTTTACACTACACCAACAGACAAGGCACAAGACTACCCGACGCTAAGGTTACCCGATACTACCAAGTACAAAGCATCTTGACAAACACTATTCAGTGTTAACCGATGAAAAAAAGGATAAAGGAACCCGACGAGTAACAATAGTGCAACCTGAGAGAACACTAAAGAGAGGAACCTAAAAGATGAAGGGAACCCAACAATAAGTTCAAAAAGGAACACTGAAAGACTTTCAATTCAACCCAACGAAAAAGAACTTACAATCAGTTACATCCCGCAAAAAGTGGATCTGACTTTCCATGTCAGATAAATGACTAAAATTGTATATGTAGCTTCTTGATTTGATTTTAAATCCATTATTTGTGGAGGAAGCAATGTATTTAATATTTTTTTAATCATTTTAAATTATTTAAAACATGCATACTAAAGATCAAGGTCAAGTTTTAAACCTTGGATCTAGAGTTAACTTTGTAATGCATAATTTTAGAATAGGTCAAATACTTATATAAATAGATGATCAATCTATTGTGAACATGTTATTTTTTGATGATGATTGTAGCCACTGAGAGAATCTCAGGACCAGACAAGAGAATTCATGCAGAAGGATAGAAAAGGATCAATTCATTTTTCAAGAACAAGAACATAGACTACCAACAAGAAGAGAAAGGTATTAATCAATCACTATAGGTGATATTCATCTTCTGAAAGCTTTAATGGATCTTTGATCAGCAATTATAGATTACATATAGTCAGTTTAAACATATGTACTCATTCTAACAAGTGTAGTACACTTAAGAAATCCTTTCAATAAAGCTAGACTTAACCGTCCTATTGTAAATCTCTTAACCGAGTGCACACTTAAATCAATGTTGTGAAAGCTCTTAACAGAGTAGATCTTAACCGATCTCCACATTAATACTCCTAACAGGGTAGATCATCAGAAGTGATCAATTGTAAGCCTTTACCAGCTCCCTTCCATTTTGAAAATAGTGATGTTTTGTGGGTGCCATCCCCACCGCAGTTTTTACTTCCTAACATGAGTTTTCTATGATATCATATCTTGTGTTATGTTTTTTCATGAATTTTTCTATTAATGATTGCATACAATTAAGATTATGAAGTAATGTTACACGCATAAGAAATAAAAATAGATATGATCGGTAATACAGTAAAGAATGATTACTAATTATCAAAGGTGAAAAGAGTTAAAAGTTTTAGAGGTACTGAATCACCCCTCCCCTCTCAGTACTACTTCCCATTAAAACCAAATATTAAAATCCCCCAAAAAGAAATTAAATCAACAGTAATTAATAATTTCCATGACAACTACAGTAAATGCATAGACACTCTTACTAGTGAAATCACATAATGTATTTTGAATTTGAATTTACCACAATAACTAGAGGGTTAATAATAATAACAAAACTACAGATATATCTCTCATACAAGGATGACATTGGCTCAATATGAATAGTCAAGGTCACTATCTTTTGGGGCCACTGACAGGGATATAGGTACACACTCAAATATTGTACTTAGGATGAATGTACCTAGTACATGTTTAGTAAACAAGCAAACATCAAGTGTATCTGCTCAATCATCTAAATAGTTGATGCACAAACAAACACATAATCATGGGTAAGGAGAACAAGACATCGTCTAGCTCTCACAAGCAAGCAACTATGACTTTGTCTCTCTGCATACTAGCACCAATAGGAAAAATGCATAGTGGTGGTGTAGTACAACATAAATATATATATATATATATATATATATATATATATAATTACATGATAGTGAATTAAATTTTAAGTATTTAAATAATCATTTACAGCCATAAGCATATATCTAATGAAAGTAAAAGACAAATATCCACAACATAGAAGCACCAGAATAAAGAGTCCAATAAAATCCATCAAATAAAATATACTCCTTAGTCCAAGTCCAAATGAAAAATAAACCAAGAATGATCATAAAGCATCATGTCGCAACACTAGCATCATCATGTAGATATGATCAAAATGAATAGCAAAATTATCTAGCATTTAACAACTATGATACTGGTAATCAAAATACTATAAATTTATTGAAGCATATCATCATGCAAATAATCCAAGAATAATCAAGGTATCTCTTAGGTCAAAATAGTCATGGAATAGAATGAAAACATGGGAGGCACTACATTACATTAGGTTTCACAACTCATGTTCATATGCTAGGATCTTTTTGTTATGCTCCCATTGTGGTTTGTGTGAGTGATGTGTTCTTGTTTAATGCTTTGATTGTTATCATTTCTTATTTATGGCCTTAGTATGGTGAGTGGTGTTTGTTATACATGATTTTGATCCATCTCTTGGTTTTCTCTTTGGGATGCCTCCTAGACATGGGTGTTGTCAGTAGAATGCCTATTTGGATGATCATGAAGAGGAACACCATGAGGGGCATCATGATGAAGATCATATAGAGGAAGAGAAGCATGAGGATCACCATGGGCACCGTAGAGAGATTCATGGTGGTAATGTTGGGAACCTCTTATTGGTTTAGTTGATGAAGGAGATTATAGCTCAGTTAGGGACTCAATAGGAGGATTCTCACAATGGGAATTCTTAGATATCAGAGCATGGAGATAATGAGGAGAGGCGAGAGAGTGAGTATTCTTGTACTCCACTAGTTTCTAGAGAGGATCATAGGATAGATAGGGCACCAAGGGATGAGTATTCCATTCATGCAGGATTGATGCTAGAACTTATGCGGTCTCAACCACCTTTCTTTGATGGTAAGGGTGATGGTAGTAAGCTCGAGACATAGTTGCTAGACCTTAGATGTTGCTTCACAATGCACCTGTATGCGAGAAATATTAGAGCCCGATGTCCCATCATGCATCTGAGATAATTTGCATCTATTTGGTGGTGTATAGAGAAGTAGAAGTTCTATTTAAATATTTTGACCGTATCTTAGGAGACATTTGAGGAGCAGTTTCATGATCGCTTCATTTCTAAGCAGTATAGAGAGACATGTGCTAATGATTTTCATGAGCTCCTATGTGGGACTATGTCAATGGATCAGTATGAGAAGAGGTTCTTTAAGACATTATATTTTTACATTAGTATATACAAGGAAAAACATGATCTACACCATTGGTTTACACTACACCGACATAGGGCACAACACTACCTGATGCCAAGGTTACCATACTACCAAGCACAAAGCATCCCGATAAACACTATTCTGTGTTACTCGATGACAAAAAGGATAAAGGAACCCGACCAGTAACAACAGTGCAACCCAACGGAACACCAAAGTGAGGAACCCAACAGATGAATGGAACCTAATGATCAGTTTAGAAAGGAACACCGATAGAATTTCAGTTCAACCTGACGACCAAGAACCAACTGTCAGTTACATCCCGCAAAAAGTGGATCTGAATTTCCATGTCAGATAAATCACTAAAGTTGTATATATGGCTTCTTGATTTGTTTTTAAATCCATTATGTGTAGAGGATGAAATGTATTTAATATTGTTTTAATCAGTTTAACTAATTTAAAAAATGCATACTAAAGATCAAGGTCAAGTTGTAAACCTTTAATCTATAGTTAACTTTGTAATGCGTAATTCTAGAATAGCTCAAAAACTTGTATAAATAGATGTTCAATCTATTGTGAACATGTTTCTCAATGATGATTGTAGAAACTAAGAGAATCTAAGGACTAGACAAGAGAATTCATGCAGAAGGATAGAAAAGGATCAATTCAGTTTTCAAGAACAAGAACACAGGCTACCGACAAGCATAGAAAGGTATTAATCAATCACTATAGGTGATATTCATATTCTGAGAGCTTTAATGGATCTATGATCAGAAATTATAGATTTCATATAGTCAGGTCAAACATATGTACTCATTCTAACAAGTGTAGTAAACTTAAGAAATCCTTTCAAGAAAGGTGGACTTAACTGTCCTATTGCAAATCTCTTAACCGAGTGCACACTTAAATTAGTGTTGCTAAAACTCTTAATAGAGTAGATCTTAACCAGTCTCCAAATTAATACTCCTAATAGGGTAGATCATCAGAAGTGATTAATTTTAAGCCTTTACTGACTCCCTTCCATTATGTAGATAGTGAAGTTTTGTGGGTGCCATACCCACTGCAGTTTTTACTCCCTAACAGGAGTTTTATGCAATATCATATCTTTTGTTATGTGTTTTCATGAATGTTTCTATGAATGATTGCATACAATTAATATTATGAAGTAATGTTACATGCATAAGAAAGAACAATAGATATGGTCATTAATATAGTAAAGAATGATTACTAATGATCAAAGGTGAAAAGAGTTAAAATTTTTAGAGGTACTGATTCACCCCTCCCCTCTTAGTTCTACTTCCCATTAATCCCAACAGTTCTTTGAGCTAAGAGAATATTCTGGCTATAACCATGATCAGCCCTTGTTAGTAAAACACTTTGTTTGGGGCATTAATGGTTGCATTAGTGGGGATGTCTAGATGCACCATCCTAAGACACTTGTAGTTTATGATAGGAAGGTGATATTTTCTAAGAGAAAAATTGTTATGGGTTATAGTGGTAGGAAAAGTGTACAGAGTCATAGTACACAACTTTCAGGATCAGTTGAATAGGGTACATAAGTACAACCTCCAAGATCATCTCTGGTATATTTGGCACCTCCAAGGATAGGTCACCAGAAACATCATAGGAAGCATTATTTGCGTGGTCAGTAGAGTAGTTGTGGTTTGGGTACTCTAGCTAAAGAGCACAATTTGTATTACAATAGGAAGACTCTACTCAGTCAAAAATCTTATTTTGTTCAACCGAGTGCCAGTAGAGAGAGTTATTAGCACTCCAATGCTCCTTTAGTAGGGCATGGTTATATTTCATGGGCATTTTTCACTTGTGGATAGTTAGGGCACAGGGAAGCGATATGTCCTTAGAGTTCATCGACAAGACTAAGTTTAGAGGGCCACTATGTCTGAGCCTACAGTTGGGGATGCTGGTAGATCCTACAAAGTATTTACAGTGGTTGATAACCATCAAGATGAGCACTAAGGAACCATTTTTGAGACTATAGGTGTGTGTCATCTTATCAGTACCTCTATTTTATTTTATTCTGGTTCTTTAGATTCTTTCATTTCTCCCTCCCTTGTTCAACAATGCGGGCTAGTGGCAACATGACATGTTGATAGTTGTCAGGTTGAGTTAGCCATAGGTTCCAAAGTAACCATGTACTCCCTTGTTCATGGTTTCATGTTGGATTTGGGAACCTACACCACCACTATAGATCTTCATGTCCTACCCCTGGGTTCTTATGGCATTGTCTTAGGTATGGAATAGTTAGCTTCCCACCAAGTTAGTATTGATTAGTGGTGCAAGTTGGTATAGTGTGTTGATGACATAGGTGGGTGTGTTAAGCTTGTAGGATTCCAAAGACCTATTTCACTTTGTATGATCTTAGCTAAGTAGCTGAAGTGGAGTATGTAAAAAGAGTGTCAGTTTTTCATAGTCTTTGTTAGTGACCTTGATGGAGTTTCAAGTTGAGAGGTGTCCCTTGATGATCACCCACTATGTGAGTTTGGAGATGTGTTCTTGGATGATATTCCAAGAATTCCACCTCAACGCAATATTTATTTCCATATTGATCTCATTCTTGGAGTCGAGCCTATTTCTCGGGCACCTTATCACATGGCTACTTAGGATTTGAGTGAGCTTCTTATATAGTTAGAGGAGTTGTTTTTCAAGGGCCATATTCATCCCATTGTATCCCCATGGGGTACGCCATTCATCTCTGTTAAGAAGAAGGATGGATCCTTGCATTTGTGCATTAACTACTATAGTTGAATAAGGTGACGGTGAAGAACTGATATCCATTGTCGAGGAATGATTATTTGTTTGCTCAGATGAAGGAAGAGAGAGTGTTCTCAAAGATATATCTTAAGTCAAGATATCATTAGCTTTGTATTCATGAGGTTGACATTCATTAGACAACTTTTCATAAAGGTTATGGACATTATGAGTTTATGGTTGTACCCTTGAGGTTGATCAATGCGCCATTAGTATTCATGATTTTGATGAATGGTGTGTTCCACACCTATCTTGACTATTGTTTCCTTGTGTTTATAAATAAAATATTTATATATTCAAGGACTATGGAGGAGCATGAGGTCCATTTGTATTAGTTACTGCAATATTTACTTGACCATAAGTTATGTGGAAACTTGGCCAAATGTGATTTCTTCAAGATTGAGGTGAATAATTTTGGCCATATCATCTCTGGAGAGGGTATATTTATAGATCCTTCAAATATCCAGGCAATTATGGATTGGCTAGAACCAACTAGTATTCGTAAGGTTTGTAGTTTCATGGGTTTGGTTGGTTACTAAAGTCAATTTATGAAGTATTTCTCTCGGTTGGATCATCCTTTCACTTCTCTTCAGAAGAAAGGGAAAAATATGTATGGTCCATGTAGTGTGAGTAAAAATTTTAGGCTCTTAAGGAGCATTTGACCAGTGCACTTATCTTGGCAGTACATGATAGTATAGGTGAGTTTTGTGTGTGAATATTGTATCTGCAAGGTGCAACACAACACTTCAATATATCATCACATCAATGGTTAGAATCATCAAATTCAATTAATAAGCATAGAAAACCAAAGGAAATAAACATATTACTTCCTATATAAGAAGAGTATTATTTACACTATAATTGCCCTCAAATTATGCATAAATTAGTGAAACATTCAAAACTATAATGGAAGGTTCAATTGAGAAATGAAGCTAATTAACATACAATTCATACATAAAATGATGCAAAGATTCAATTGAAGCACAAAGTGAAGATTATCTAATTAGCTATGTGAGATTACAAAATGACAACATAAGGGTACATTAAAATTCTAAGAATTGAGGCCAATTGAGCTCAAAATTTAATCCTTTTATGGAGAATTTGAGAAATGAGTGATTGAGATCAAATTGTGAGGAGGGGTGAGGATTGAATCTTTGGTGATCAATGTGAGTTATCCATGTGAGTGAACTCTCATTGGTTCATGGATTGACTTTCCATGTGCAAGTGATGAGTTGTAATTAGAGATTTTATTTAATTCCTTTTAATTAATTAATTTAGCCAAGGATTTAATTGTGTTGATTTGATTTAAATAGGCCAATGTAATTAATGCGAGTTAGTGATGAAATCACTTTGATTTTAGGAGATTAAATTGATTTGATGAATTATGTTAATAATCAAATATTTGGATTAACATAATTGGGTTAGGATCACATTTAGGGAAGATAGGGTCTATAGTTAGAGTAGACCAAATTAGGGTGGTTACATTTTCCCCTCTTTGAATTGATGTGTGAGAAGCACATTGATTCAAAGAATTTTTGATGTTGAATTCAGAAAGTTGAGAATTCTGCGCTTGATTAAATGAAATATAGCTGATGAGATCAGTCTCAAACTTGATAGAACTAAGACTAATAGTATCAAATTTGAACTTAATCGAACAAAGGTCGATTAAATATAGATCCAAAGATACCAATTCTGATAATACTGACTCCAAAATTGATCGAACGAAGGTCAATATGAAGTTTCTGAGAGCTATGAGTTATCAAGTCTGAACTTGATCAAACGAGAATTCATAATATTGACTCTCAACTTGATTGAAAAAAGGTCATTACAAATTTGTTGAGAGCTTGATAAAGATATGAGAGATTGTAGGAATAGGTATCTGACTTGTTTATCCCTGAAGCCTTCTATCCAACAGTCCCAACTTGATTGAAGGAAACACTCATGCCCCTAGTCTTTTGATGATGAAGTCAATTTTTTTTGTTTGAGCAAGAATTTGATTGATTTTAAGTTTGATCATTCCTCCTCAGGAATAAAATCAAATGAAATAGAATAGAATCCCTCTTTATAATGATTTATCAATGGAACAGGTCAAGTGGATCAAGGAAGAATCAATTAGAAGATGAGATGAAGCGAAAGTGTGTTAAGAGAAAACACAATTTTACCAAGTTGACTACTTGAAAAAGTTAATTTTGAGCCTTATAAAATGATGTATGACCAAGATTTTGATGAATGATGTGCAATTGATGGATAGATAACCATGAAAATTTGATTTCATAAAGCTTGCAAATCAATTTTTGAACATATAGAGCAATTCTGCATTTGTTGGAGACTGTTGCAAAATTTTTACTGTGTTGTTAAAAACATTGTCCTTGCATTCAATTTCATTTTCGATTGATCTGAGAAGAAAAAAATTGAATTTTGATAGTTCTGGAAGGTTTCCAGAGCTTCTGAACAGCTCAAAAAGGTCAATATATGTCTCAAAAATGAAGAACTACATTCAAGGCTACCGAGAAGAACAAAGGTATTATTCATCACAATAGGTGATACATCTATTTTGTGAACTTAATGGATCTATAATAAAAAATTCAATATTGCAAGTTATCAGGTCATCTATATTTTTTCCTACTCTCTAAAAATTGTAGCAAATAGAAAAAATCCTTCAAGAAGGTGGACTTAACAATCTTTATCTAAATCTCTTAACCGAGTGCACACATACATTGTGTTGCTGAAATATCTTAACCGGGTAGACTTAACAAGTCTAAAATGTTACTCCTAGTAGGGTAAGATCGTCAGAAGTGATCACAACTTGTAGCCCTAAAAGGAACCTTCCATTCTGCAGATAGTGAAGCTTTGTGGGTTTCATCCCCACCATAGTTTTTACCTTCTAACAAGGGTTTTTGCATTACCAAATACTTGTATGCGTTAATGCATTTCATGAATGTTTTAATGTTTGTTTTCATACATTTAAATTTAAGCTATGATATTGAATGCATCAAGTAGAAAAGAAACAATGGTCAGTTATGCAAGAAATGGTTACTAAAGGTTAATTGATAAAAAAATTTAAGGGCACTGATTCACCCCTCCCCTCTCAGTACACACCCTTCCATTTTTCCAAAAATTGGTATCAGAGCTAGATCTCTTATTTGGAAAAGTTTAATCACTTGAGAGAAAATATCATACAATGGAAAGGTATAAGCTTTATAAAAATATTGAGAATCAAAAGTTGCAAATGCAAATTTTATTTGAGCAATACAAAGAAGCAAGAATCAAAATGAAAAAGTTATTGGTTGAAAGAAAAGTTATGGCATCTCGCTACAATGAAATTGACTATCATGAAGAAGAGATACCTGACCTATTTGATTCATCTAGATCTAGATCTGGTAACACTGTATATGATAAAAACCTACCTGCAAGAGACAACACTAAAACATGCAAACCATTAAGATTAGCCAACAAAGCAATAAAATTCAAGCAAGGGTTAGCATATTCAAATGAAATCCCAAAACAAGGAGTTTAAACCACAACCTCCGATGAGCTTGAACAAGGGCACCCAATGCCTTGTTGATGTTCTCTTAGAGATGGATGTGGGTGTGCTCTCCCAACACAATACTAAATCCCACTATTTGATTGAAAATGCAAGCTAAGTGAAACAATGAAGAGCTCAAGAACAAGTATGAGGAACTTGTCTCAAGCCTT
>MU225125.1:301438-339701 GCA_018584345.1 Thuja plicata
TTAGGTGGGAAAGTAGGATTATTTAGGAGGAATAGGTAGTGTAGAGTAGGAATAGGGTAGGTTGCTAGGTAGGTTTAGTAGCTATTATTAATTTAATCCAAATTAAATTTGAATTAATTGGGTTTAGCAGAATATTAAGATTGTGAGGGAATAAATAAATTTAAAATTTATTTAAAAGGGGGATTTATGAAGGGTAATGTATTAATAAAATTAATACATTAGCAAGAGTAGTATTTAAATTAAATTTAAACACTAAGNAAATGAATCATATTTAATTAAATAAATTTAACTAAATAGATAGAAGAATATAACAGATATAATTAATTAAAATTAATTATAGTGCTATGGGAATATTAATTAAATTAATATAAGGACGATTTTGGACGTCTACAAACACATCTAACACATCTGAAGGAACCATGTTGCAGATCTAAATGAACTCAATCAACATCTGACTGAACAAGTAAAAGTACTACAGATTGATCAAGAGACACAGATGGTAAGAATGATTGATGTTATGAATAATGCAAGACAAGCAGAACAAGAAATAAATTTAGTTATTGATGATAGGAGAAGATTCTAGAAAAATTTCAAGAGAAAGAATTTGAGATACAAAGACTTACTTAAAATCATAATGAGATCACCAATCAAATAGTTCTTATGAGTCATGAGGCCAACCAAGTGAACATAGAAATTAATGGAAAATTGGAAGTTATTGGTGAAATAAAAGAACAAAATGAGAAAATGAAGTATGAAGGAAAGATTCAACAACAACATAATGATATGATCAAGAAAGCTAAAGATAGTACAAAAAGGATGGATGAATTTCTGAATGGACAAAGAAGACTCAACAACAATACTAGTTTAGGGTATACCGAGCATGGAGAATCATCAAACTGAGCTAATCAAAGGAATGTCTACACAAATCCAAGAACAAAGAAGTGTTCATGTAACCACTATGGAAACCAAGCCACACATCAAATTTTTTCAAGAACAAAGAAAAAGGTATTCCTAAAACTACTTCTACATTCATAGGTAATTTTTATAACTATAACAAGCATGGGCATAATGCACATGAATGTAGATCTAAGATGAACAAACCAAAGAAGAAATCCTACATGGAAAAACATTGTTCCAATTGCAACATGCATGGACACACATTACATGAATGCAAGAAAATGAAAAGAAATTTTGGAAACCGAAAGAATAAGAAAATCCATATCAACCGAGAAGAGTCATTAATACATTTGTTTGGGATTAAAAAACTTGGGTAAATTGCACAACATGTGGTAGATATGGACCTATAGTTGCAAAATGAATAAGGAAATGGATAAGAAGATCTAGAAACTAGACTAACCCTAGAGTAGCATGATTACACTGTCATAAGGTTGGTCACTTAAGCAAGGACTGCAGAGACCGAGTGAAAAAGTCAAGAATTTTTGCAAATGGAAATACTATTAAAGACATTAGGAGAATGAGAAATCAAATGTGGAGGAAAGATTCAAATAATGATAATGTTGGACCAAGCACTATAGTTGGTGACACCTCATCTAATGGATTAGGTGATTCCACCACCCCCACCTAAGCAATACAATTAAGCATGGAACTGCACTCCATAAATTTGTATTTTACATCAGTTCCTATATTCATTAAGAATATGCCTAATTATCATGAATGAAGATGCACTATGGTATTGGATATTATGTTTTGTGAATCTAGTATGGTCGGTCAATATGAACCTAGCATAAACTACACGTTGGTAAACATATGAAAGATAATCGAGTTGACACTATATACCGAGTATCGCAAGAAAACATATGGAAGACAATTGAGTTAACACTTTGTACCGAGTATTATATACTCATCATGCTGAAGACTTTGGAGTGTTAACCAAGCATCTCTTCTTTTTTGACCGAGTGGTAGGTAAATCATTTAACGCATCACTTAGGTTATATTTTTCTATAAAAAGGGAAAATGTGAACTCATTTGTTCACCCAAAATTTAAGAGAAAATTACAGAGTGAGAAGAGTGATTCATAGTGACAACATAGCAGAGCAATTCATAGCACCTCCAAAGAAACTCCAATAGATTATAAACACTCATCATGAACATCCAGCGAGTATCTAAACCTGTCGAGCTATTAGGTTATTTACAAAGAAGCCCTAATTTTATGAAAAATTGCAACCACTTCCTGAACCTCAAAGATCAAAATGGAAAAGAATAAGAAGGTTGCTCTTATCAAGAACTTGACCTGCGAAGAACCTAACTACAAGTTTTTCCTTGAGGTTGCTACTCAACCCGACAACAAGGGAGCATTTTCAAGTATCCCACCTAGGGTTTTACTAGTCGAAGACATCCGAGCATACATCCAATACAAAGTTGTAGAGATTGGAGACATTGAACCTGAAGAATATTATTAGAAGCTATGCAAGGACAAAAACTTGAAGGGTGAATACAAACACATTGAAGTGAAAGGGTTAACCAATGCCCTACTATTCCCAAAAGAATTCAACATATAATGGATTTACATTTTACTTAGTCAAGTGAATGATGGTAAAATGTGGTTAGATCAACCTAAGGAAATCACAAAGGATTGGATTCATGCAGTGACTAATTACCCAATCACCAAGAAGGAAAAATTCCTAAGGCACCCTGGACGCCTCGAAATTGAAAAGCTAACCAGAGTCGGATGGGATGATAGAGGTCTGAAAGTGAATTCAATCACCAACCCTGAAATGAATTTCAGTGCATATGTAATTGGATACAAGATATTTTAGGCAATCAAAATGAACAACATTGCTTGTGGACCAGTTGACATAGCATACAAGATAGTAAAGAAAGGAGTGCAACTAGACCTAGTCGAGTTTCTACTGAAGAAACTAGAAGAAAACATGATTAAAATTAAATCAACTCGATCTAATACATGTAATTTTGGTTCTTTGTTAATGTGCACATTTTTTTACTTTTAGAACTTCTTTCCTTCAGTTGGTAATGTCACTTGGGACAGAAACCGACTGATCACAGCACAAATTAGTGATTACATTAAATCACTAGGAGACAATTTCATTCCACTATTGGATGCATACTTAAAAACATTTAAGGATGGGATGCAAAAGAGGATGAGAATCCCAACACAGTTGGTGGAACAATACAAAGATGAGATATTCTTTGTAGTTGACACTAACACTACACTCATCAAAGTTGCCAACCCAAGCACGACATGGTTACCACCATTGGAATATTAAATTGACATAGATCATGCTACAAGAGCCATTGAATCCCTACTAAATAAACCAGTTGAAAAATCTATAAGAATATTTGGCACATATGAGGAAGCCAAGTTAAGAAAAAATACTGGCTTAGTATTCAAGAAAATAGGGAAGAAGAAAACTCAAATGGTGAAAACACTTAAGAAGAAAATCTTGGTAATTAATGAAGAGTTGTAAAAAATAAAGGATATCACCGAGGAATAGTCACCTGTTAGTGCAGGAAAAGGGTTAAGTGATTCAGAGTCTACTGAATGAGATGCAGAGCCTCCAAAGGACAAGAAAACAATAGTTACTAATGTAACAACTACATCCAAAACAAGAAGAAAAAAAACCAAGGAAGACTCACCACCATTGAAGAAAGGCACAGTGAAAACATTTATGAAAATAAAATCCTCAAACCAAACAACCAACATCGAGACAACAAAAGAGATATATAAGAGGAAGAGAAGATAAGAATGATACTGTAGAAGCAGAAAGAGAATAGAGGATCCAAGCATAAAGGTCAAAGTACCAAAGACACTTGATGAAATTGTAGAGTCAATCTTCAATACCAAAATTATATCACATCACAAGATTAGACAATGGGTAAATCTTTCTACTGAGGATCCAAACAAAATAGAAGAAGCAATCATTAAAATGATGGTAGCATACAAATATGTACCTCTACAATTTGGCACCCATATTCCAAAGGAGATACAAGATAAAATATCAGCAAGGTGTACATATGAATTGCACATGGAAAAACATATGAGAGAAAGAATCTTAGTTAATTTCATGTCTGATTCCAAAATTGAAGAAATTGAATCAACAATTAAGGAACATGCAAAGAATTTTTTTGCAAAAACAAGAGCATACAAGGTATTGCAAAACAAGCTCAAAGATATTGACATTGATAGAAATAAGATTTGGACATAAATATTTAATCCACCAGAGTAGGTACTAGATCTAACTGAGACTACTCACACCAAGGAGAGGGAGGCCACACCGAGCCCTGAGCACATTTTTATCAATGACACCAAGGATGTCAATCCTATTGATTTGACAATAGAGTCAAGTAAGGCCTTGGATGATATTCCTCAAATATTACAATTATTAGGGGAAACACCAAATATCACAATAAAAGATATAACTCATGTTGATTCTGATAATGGTGCAAAGTTTGATGAAGATGTAAATATTTCCATCGAGAAAACAAAGGAACAAGACACTAAAAATGTTTCACAAGCACAAATACTAGGTAATATGCCTTTATTGATACAAGATATCAATATAATGACCGAAGAAAGGAAAAAAACACATGAGCCTAAAACAAACAAACTGATGGATAAAGGTGATGAAAAAGGGGAGAAGACATATAAAAGTGGAGAGGATAAACTGAGTGATGCACTCACTGAGGACAGTGGAAAGGAAGACAAGACTGCAGATCAAGACAAGATTGATGTAGAGACATGTACAACCAGCCAACAGGTACTAACCAAAAAACCTAGCCAAGGAACCACACCTCCAAAGCAATCAATGATAGAAATAGAGAAACAAAAGGCTCTTGCTATCATTCCTCATTACCCTGCATCAAGAAACATTCTGAAGAAGAAGAAGAACAAGAAAAGTAAATCCCATGTTACACTTGATGAGATAATAGACATACCCAATTGTGATCCAAGAAAACTTGATCTAGAGTCATTATCAAGGTATGGGGAGATATGAAAAAGGAAAGTACAATAGGACAAGCTCAAAATGGAACACAAAAATACAAGTCCTGGAAACACCAAAAGATATTCTACTGCAGGTAGTTCCTGACACACAGATTGATCAAAATGCACCCATCATTGATCAACTATCAATTCTGACTGAGGAAATCACACAAAAAAATGTAGATGTCGAGAAGGTAGTCCAAGAAAGAGAAGAAGAGAAATATTACTACAAAATCATAGAGAAAATCACCCAAGAAGTGGTAGTAAACAAGGTGAAACTTTCTGAACTGGTAACTACATTAGATCCTGTTATTTTAGAACTAGTGACCTTAGTTCAAACATTATGTACTATTGAAAACTTCACCATTGAGCATGATGCACAAATAGCTAATTTAAATGAAGATCTAAAAGCTAGTGCACAAAGTCTTTCAACCAAGCCAAATGCATTCAAACTACATTATGAAAAGCTACTTGAATCTAAACAGTTGAGACTTGAAATAAAAAAGGAAGAAAAAAACATTAGAGATGAAGTAAATAAGCTACAAGACATGTTACTATGGAAAAGACTCTAATTACCACCCTAGAGATTTCAATATTAGAGAGAATCTATGACATGCACGCTCAAATCACATTGGAGCAAATGACCCTAGAGAACTTGAAGGAGAAATGGGAAAATCTGATGGAATCTATTAAGCAATCTCATAAGCACATTATTGAGATGTTGTAAGTTATACATCTTTGTCATTACTTTCAAAAAAGGGAGAAACATGTAATAAGGGGGAAACATATACATACATTGTATCTAGATACTGAGAGCATGCACATAGGGGGATTCATTGTATAAGTAAAGAATTTGGTATATATATACTTTACATATCAAATTTTGATACTAATGCCAAAGGAGGAGATTGATAATCCTTAAAGGATAAAAAGTTTTCATTATTATTCAAGCAGACAGTTTTAGTCAGACGGTTAGCATTCACTGAGAAATAGCATTCATTAAGAAATAGTGATCGCCGAGCACAGTGTTCACCAAGTACAGTGGTCACCAAAAAATTTTGAACACTGAGCATTATATTAGTCTACAAAGACATAACTACGCAGATACATCACCGAGCACCAGTCTAACCAATAGACAGTTTTAACACTCAGAAAAGTGGATTTGAATTACGCATCATCTAAAGCACTTAAGTCTTTAAAATAGATTTTTTCTTAGTTGGATAAGCGTTTCTTGTGGATCAAGAAAATATTAAATGATGGATTTGATTAGTTTAACTAATTATATTCATGAAAACTAGGAGATCAAGGTCAAGTTATAAACCTTGGATCTTAGAGTTATTCAAGAAAAGCGTAAAACCTAATTAGGTCAAAACATTATATATATATAGATGTATAATAAATCAAGAACATGATTATAGCCACACAAGGACATCTATGGATCAGAAAAAGGTTTTCATATAGAAGGAAAGTTAAAGAAGAATTCAATTATGAAGAACTACATTAAAGGCTACCAAGCAAAATAGAGGTATTATTCATCACAAGAGCTGATACATATATTTTGTGAACTTAATGGATCTATAATCAAAAATTCAAGATTGCAAGCTATCAGGTCATCTATGTTTTTTTCTACTCTCTAACAATTGTAGCAAATAGAAAAAATCCTTCAAGAAGGTGGACTTAACAGTCTTTATGTAAATCTCTTAACCGAGTGCACACGTACATTGTGTTGCTGAAATCTCTTAACCGAGTAGACTTAAAAAGTCTAACATGTTACTCCTAACAAGGTCAGATCATCAGAATTGATCACAACTTGTAGCCCTAACAGGCACCTTCCATTCTACAGACAGTGATGCTTTATGGGTTTCATCCCTACCATAGCTTTTACCTTCTAACAAGGGTGTCTGTGTTACCAAATACTTGTGTCATGTGTTAATGCATTTCATGAATGTTTCAATGTTTGTTTTCATACATTTACATATAAGCTATGATATTGCATGCATGAAGTAGAAAAGAAACAATGGTCAGTTATGCAAGAAATGGCTACTAAAGGTTAATTGATAAAAATTTTAAGGGCATAGATTCACCCCTCCCCTCTCAGTACACACCCTTCCATTATTCCAACATTGCTATCACTTCTCATATCATCATTCATGAGTCTTACTAGACACACACCCAGATCCTTTTCCTTAATCTCTTATATATGCAGCATCATGAAATCCACCAGGTCAGCCAAACAATTTTAAATAGGTTGTACCAAGACATTCCCACTATGGTAAGAAATGAAATGAGGACCACCTTGATCATTATAACACACATCATTGAAGCCAACATGCTACACCATCTCCAAAGCACTCAGTATTATTGGATATGATTAGCATGTTACATCCACATAGTTGGGGCCAAAAAATACAAGTGATACACATCCAAATAATATCTATCCAATCAATAAAATTTTTCATCTAATGAATAACACTCACTTAAACCTATTAGTGACAACCACAACCAGAATATACAAACTATTGGTACACATCAACTGATACACACTTGATATGCCAAACCAGTTGATTCCATAGAAAGTGATACACCAAAAGGATAGAATAAGGATATGTTGACATTAATGACAATAAAATAGATCACATCAACCTTACATTATAACATATACCATTTCATTTTGGTCATTTATGACATTGACTTGTCCTATCTCCAAATTGTTTTCTACCATTAGTTTAGCTAAACCTTGTCCTCTTAACAAATTTGTGATCTAAATATCTATGTTTAAATCTTGCATCATGTTAATCCACATACATCTTCTCCCTATGACATTAGACTACATAAAATTTTCCTTAACAACAAAAATAGAAACATAAGAAAAAATTTGAGCTCCAACAAAATATGGTCTAAAAATTTCATAGCTTTGACAAGAGAAAAGGCCTTCATTTCTACTAAATCATACTTTAATTCTACTGCCTACAAGGACTTACTAAAAAATGCAATAGGTTTTTCAAATCCTTCAGGGTTCTTTTGGAATAAGACTACATCAATTGTGTGGAATGATGCAAAAGAGAACAACTAAAATGGTTTACTAAAATCAAGAGAAATCAAGATTGATACTTCCTTAATTTCATTTTTAATAATCGTAAAGGTAACATTGACCTACTCATCCCAGCATATGATAGCATTGTTATTTGACATCTTAGATATAGGCTTAGCAATATCTACAAAATTTTAGATGAATCTTCTGACCAAAAAATGACTGAATGACCTTAACCATATTAAGAATAGGAATTTTATCAATAGCACTAACTCTTTTAGGATCAATTCAAATTCCTTCTTTTGAAACAATATGGCCAAGTAACTTACCTTAAACTACTCCAAAAGTACACTTCGTTGGGTTCAAATAAATTCCATATTTGAAATCTTTAAGAAAAAAATGTTCTAAGTGTATTCAATGGTCCTCAACCCATTTGGAATATGCAATACGGTCATCTTAATATACCACCATGAATACATTGATAAGATCAACAAATCCAACTTCCATTGGTATTTGAAAATTATCTCTTGCATTAGTTAGTCCAAAAGTCATTCTGAAATAAACATATATTCCCCAAGGTGTGTTGGAAGATTGTTGAACATGTCAGATATTTTTTATTAGACCTTGTCTATGTGTGCTAACATTGATGTTTTTTCATTGATGTCAACATAATATTGTTGTTGCAGATAGTGTGTTTTGTTCAATAGAGAGTATTTTAGTTGTTCAGGTGTTATATTGTTCATCTTGTGCTATGATTATATGTGATGGTTTAGATATGTTCGTAGTTGATTTTGGTCAACTTACAGAGCTTTGCATGATAGTTGGAGTGAGTTATGATTTATTTATCGAGTGCTAGTATTTCAGTGTTCCTATTCTTTAGGATATTTCAGAAATCATTTTTTTTCTTTGGTATGGAAAGGCTTGGTTGATTGAGTGGACACGAAGTTGGTGAATGCTTTGGGAATTAATTTTGTTTCCTTGGCTAGTGTTGTTCATTATTATGATTTCAACAAGATAACTTTTTGGTGTGATCAAGTTTAATGCTCAATGTTCATGATGAACAGTACATAGGTGAGTTTAGATTTAGAGGTTGAGATGTTTAAGAGGTTATTCATGTTTCTTTCTATTTTTCTTGGATCATGTTATGAATTTTTTGTTGGTTAGAATTGATTGAGGTGGTCACATTTCATGATTTGCTATGCATGTTGGTGTTTCTTCATTTTGGTTTTAGCTGACTTGGTGAAGTAATAGGTTGTAATTTGTGGCATATATTTGGTGATGTTGCATGTTTGAGGATGATGTTTTGGGTCCTGTCTAAGTCCTAGCCGAATTAATTTGGATCGCATTAGAGTTTAAGCTTAATATTCATATCTTTATTTGTATAGATCTTGGTTGACCTTGTTGTTGCTATTCATTGTAATATGTATAAATGGAAAATCATTTGTGATTGTGATGTGTGTATAGTATGTGGTGAAAAGAGATGTTTATATTTTGAAACTAAAGTAGGAACTATATTTCATTGGAACTATATTGGCATGTAGATGTTTTAATTTAGTTTAGTTGTATCAGACAGTTTGTTCACCGTTTGTAACTGTTATTAGAGATTGATTGATGAACCCGACTGAGGGCTAGATTGTTGTATTGTGAGAAATGTGCTCTAGTGATGCATTCAAGGATGGAGAAACCTCAAAAGATTAGGCAGATCCTTGCAACCATTACAACACCAAAGAAATAAGAAAAACAAGCCAACAATCATAAAATGAGAGATCAACCTTCAATTATGATTGGTTAATTAATTACAATAGATTTGCAACATGCAGTCTTACATGTCAGACATACATGCATGATTATGATCAAAAATATATTACAAACCCTATCCAAGTTGCACTAGATAACCTTATCAAAACACTCTTATCCCTTAAGAATAAGTCCATAAGTTTAAATAGCAACCACAACATCTAGTCGGCCTCAAAAAGATCACATTTTCAAAGAATAAGAAAATATGTTACAACAAATATGTCAGGACCGAAAAAAAATTGGATCAACCTCAAACACAAACAATAAGAGTTATTATCATACAATAAGTTTGGCTTCAATCATATAAGTGATCTGGAACGATCGTGCTCGGAAAAACCAACCGATAGATTGGAAACCCAACCATAGACCGGTAGCATGAATAATAGAAAAGTCCCACAAAGAAACTAAAATAAATCATGTGTAATGAAACCAAATGATTTACGATCATACAAAATGATCCATCATGAATCCATGAATAGTCTGCCATGACTGCAACCAAAAAGAACAAGTATAGATCTATCACAGGTAGAAAAATCAGACTAAAATCTTAACATACTAATGAAAAAAGAAAATGTTTTTGGTTGATGCAATATTTCCAAGATCCCAAGATGCTCGTGCATTAGAGACCCAGGGTAATTGAAAAGTGATTCTCTCACTTTTTTGTGGCCAAAGTAAAACCAAATAGGTCAAACTCAACTTGAGAAATCCATGAAGAATCCTCCACTAGTCTATCCTTCCACTTGACAATATATTCCATATATTGCTTACCTCTTGTTTTCCAACCAACTCTACTATCCAAAATTTTCTCTATTTGTTCCAATTGCTTCTTAGGATATTGGTGACTAATCTATGAATCCTCAATACCATCGTAATTTGATTCATGATATTCATATAAATAAGAAATATTGAAAACCCATGATATATCCATATCCTCAGGTAATTCTACTTCATATGCATTCCCTGAATCAAATCTCCTCAAGGTCTTACAAGGACCAAATTTCTTCATCTTTGACTTATTATAAGTACCAACTAGAAATCTACCCTTCTTAAAGTACACCATAACTTTATCTCCCACTTTAAATTCATTATATCTTCACTTATTATCTACTCCCCTTTTATAAACTTGGTTCATGTAATACCCCTCTAACCCTAATATATTTTTTGTGTTTTTGAATGAACTAAGATCTTTCGATGTTTTCTTATAGCTTAAGTTGTTCATGATACTTGTTTGATATGTTCCTATAGTTTTTTTGTAATGATTTCATAAGCTAGTACCCGGGGATTTTAATATCTAACATACTACCTAAAGGTATCATTTTTGTATGTATTTATCTTCGTGTATGTATTGAGGACCTTCAAGACCTTTATGAATATAGTTACGGTGTTAGATGATATGTACTTGATGGATATATATAAGTGATTATTTATACTTTCTTCTATTAAGGTTAATTTTGATGAATCTTCTATCTCACTTGATGATTTGGGATATTTCTCATGATTATGTTGATTTATTATTAGTATCAATTAGAGACTAACCCTATGCTTAAGATTCTAACCTTCATTATGATTATGTTACATGCTTTGTGTGTATATATATACATGATGAGTTTTCATGATTTGAGATGAAGTCATAGTTACTCACATATCTGAGGTCCACACAATGTATCGATCCCAGTCAATTGTCTGCAATGTCTTCTTTTCTTTGTATATCCATGCACATGTATTTCTTCTCTGTGATGCAGGCTTGCAGGTACCAGGCATCGACTTCACCTAGATTCACAGGTCTAAGTGTGCCCTAAAATACTCAATGGTTGTTGTTGTGGAGATAGTACTAAGGTCCCTGTAAGAGTATTCCTTTGTCATTATTCTAATTTAGGAACATTTGGGTTCCTTCCTTGTCAGTCAACTACTGGGTAAAAGTAAAACCCAGATCCACCTGATCACCCAGTTGGGCATAAATTGTAAATAGTGCCTTGTGGTCACTTGCATTCCTTTGGTTATGTGATTTTTTTATTCATTTCATTTATTTCTCCTTCATGGGATGATTCTTAGTTAATATTTTCTATGTTGTGTTTCAGAGTTTCATGCTTGGTCAAGAGTTTGGCTTGACTTTCCTTGTTGACTGTTGTTGACCTTGTTTGATCTTGTGGTTTTCTTGATATGTTTCATAGTTGATTGTTATGGCCTCTTTGGATGATTAGATTTGTTTTGAGGCATGTTATTTTATTCTACACGAGTGTTCTATCCTATAGTAAATATAATTAATGTTGTGATCTTTTACTTCATAATCATATAGATTATAGTGTTTGGTATTTGGCATATATATATATATATATATATATATATATATATATATAGATAATTTTATTATGAAAATGTGTTAAATAATAATACATATATGTATGAATGAATGAATATAAATCATTTATTATAGTATATTTGAGTAATATATAGTTGTGAGTTTACTCTTATATTAAGCTATTTAATAATGCCCTTTAGTTAAGAGTTAGTTGGGAGTTGGTTACCTTTCCTCTCAACCTTTGGAAATCTATTTATATGAACTAATTTTCATTTGGAGAGGAAGGAATTTTGGGGCTGAAGCATTGAGGAGAGGAGGGCCTTACTTTTTATGGAGATTTTGGAGAGAAACTTAGGAGGTGTCAGGGAGAGTTTGTAAGCGTATTTCTTTAAGAATTTATGGTTATATTTTCTTTTGGGAAAGGTACATTTTTGGTGAGAGTTTCAGTAGTTGAGAGAGAGGGATTCATTTCTATGGAATTGTGATTTATTTCAAGGATATTTTTGAAAGTGGATAGGGTTTGAATGATGCATTTCAAGTTTGGATTTTTCTTCCTCCTTTGTCTCCTTCCTCCTTCAGTTGAAGCTTTGTAGGACTTGATGTATAGATTGAATTTATTTGTTTCTT
Organism: Thuja plicata; assembly: GCA_018584345.1. Taxonomy (NCBI): domain Eukaryota; kingdom Viridiplantae; phylum Streptophyta; class Pinopsida; order Cupressales; family Cupressaceae; genus Thuja; species Thuja plicata. The sequence goes on from MU225125.1 coordinate 314,153, forward strand.
TATGTACCTGATAAAATATGGATCTATTTATATATTATCATGATGTATTATATCTTTACTTTTAATTCTTATAATTATTTTAAAATTTTGAGTTTTTATTTGGGAGAATTGTCATGTGTTTTCTTAGGGTTTTTAGCAACCCATTTTTTGAGATCTATTATGTGAATAATATAAATTGAGTCTAGGGTTTTTCTTTGTTGGTTTTTGGAAAGGAAAATTCATAGATATCAATTGGGTATCTCTTAGAATGTATTTTTAGGGTCTTATTAATTCCCTATTTTAGATATTTTGGCAAATTATACCTATCCATTCTTGGTTCTGATTTTTTTGTCAAACATATTCGTATGCTGCAAACTAGTAAGATAGTATAAAAATCTAAATTTTCTATCAGAGATGTTAATTGTCTAATCTTTAATTTCCAATTGTTTTGGATCATTTTTATTATGTTTTTTGCAAGTTATAACTGTTTTAGTGAAGGCGGGTCTGAATCCTAACTAGGGTTTTCTATTTTACACTAGAAGCCATAACTTTCTTTCCCACCTTTGGATCATCACCAAAATTAAATTGAGATTCTATAATGACGTTAAATAAATCTCCACTGAATAGATTGGATTTATTATTTGTTGTGTGGAAGATATGGGCGACTTTTCTATGATTACTATTCTTTGCATTTAATCCTTGATTGAAATATATCAGTTTAAGAACATTACCAAGTTTTAGGGTTTTGTATGGTTACCAGAGGATATTAGGATATGAATTTATTGGGTTAGATCTATGTGTTATATGAATATGTTTATAATATCACTCTGATATCTTTTTATGTGTTTGGAATATTCTAAATGTCATATCAGGGTTTAGGGTTGTCCGGTGGACTAGGGACAACACATGTTTTCCTAAACTCAATCAAATGTTGTTATGATATTGATAGGAAATCTTGTATACTAAATAATGGATCTATTATGTTCTTATGATGCTTGTATGCAGGTTAGAGAACTTAAGTACACTAGGTGAGTGGCTCATAGTGAGGGGTCAGGGCCCTAAGTGTCTAGTACCAAGGTAACCCACTGATTAGTTATTTAATCAAGTGATAACCTAAATAAATTTAAATGGGAATGGGGTGAAATACACACTAATCAAGATTAATGTGTGCCTCACCCATGCCACTAGTGCTAGTAAATACTAGGGATGGGAGTGGGAGAATGTACCTTTGTGATGGCACGATCGAACAACCTTGTCCTCACAAAAGGTGTTTGGTTCCGCATGTCCCTACTTAGGTTTAGATGCTAGAGGGGATAGTACCAGGGTAACCCAAGGGGTGAAGGCTATGTGATGAAACTCACCTAGATTGTAGCTTAGAGTCTCTACCAATGTTTTTCATGCCTCTAGTGGTCCTTGTGGTTTTCTTTTCTTTCCTTTTTGTGTTGTGAATTTGGAAAAAAGTTATCACCACCTTAGGAATGTCCTAGTTGTTACCTCTTCCATAGGCCTTTGGTTCTATCTCCTAGCTCGAGGGATTGGGCCTATTGGTCCCACGTGGTTGGGTGGTTAATATTTATATCGAGGTATTTTTCATGGTTATTTGGATGATCCAAGCACATGTTCCTTTCCAGATCTACAGTTGAAGACTTCGTATTGGATATTTTATTATGTTGAGAGGTACTTATGTATTTTTATTCATGTAATTATAATCTCCTATAAAGAGTCTTGCAGTATTGATATAATCTGAATTTGAAGAAGTGTATTAGGGAATGGGTATTCCTAGGTAAAAGAAAGGGAAAAGAATATATGGTGTATTGGACATGTTATTAGCATTAAAAAAAAAGTGCTTTTGTTATTTCTCCTATTCTCTTATCTTGTTCATATATAAAGGAAATAATTTTAGATATAGTTATATATAATGATGTACTACAATAATAATGTATTCTCTCTTGATGAAAGTATCAAAGGAAATTGTTGAGAAATGATAGATTAGTGATTGGAATTATTAACAATGAATAGTAATGAAATAATAAAATAAGATGGTAACTTGATTGTAATGTTAATGGTTGGTTCATGTTTATGGGTTAATGAAGTACCTAGGATAATGCCTACCTTATTGAATATTAATCTCTTACCTAAATGTTTAGAGGAAAGTAGTACAAAGGATAATAAATATTTATAAACTCAATATGATCCTAATGGTATTAGTTGATAAAAGGAATAATAATGTTAGATGACTAACTTATGTTTTATGAAAGAAACAAGTTAGGGAAATTTAACTTGGTGAATTAAAATTAATGTAGATCTTTTAAGCTCATAATTCAATGGATATCATATGCATGTAAATAGTTTAGATAATGTTTCTTTAGTAGTGATGTTAGGGAACCTGTGAGGACTTACGTTGAATAAATCTTGCATTCAAGTTGTGTTATGCCCTGCATCCCCGTCCCTACATTTTGTGTGCAATATGTTGGGTCCCCCTTTTTTCTTTCTGCTTTTGGCTCTTGCACCGTCTTTTCCTTTATTTTATTTGTTTTCCTTCTTCGTGGTTTTCTTCCCCATGGTGTTGTTTTGTTATGTTGGTCGCTCGTGTCTTCGAGACCCGGCCTCAAAGTTGGTCGTCCTTTATCAGGAGCCAGATTCCAGACTCTGAGATTCTTCACCATGATGTGTTCTTTCCCTAAGATGGTATCGTCGCATGGAATCCCTGGGCCCGGAGTCTGGAGGCCTGTCTGTCTGGATTTTGCACCAGGAAAGGTAACTTTCTTTTACCATGAGTATAAATAGGAATTACCTATCATTTTCACATTTACCGTGATTAAACACTTGAGCAATTAGAGTGATTTAAGAGCGATTTGCAGCGATTTAGCGATAATCCAATGCTAACCATCCTGAGCATTCCTAAGCAATTGTGGGTGGTTTGTGGTGGTGAGTTGTAATTGTTTGGTGGTTGAAGCTATTGCAGAGCATTTGCAGTGTTTTCCTTTCCTTTCCCTTCTTCATTTTCAGGTTGGTGCCTCCTCTGCATTCAGTTTTCCTTCTTTCTGGTTTTGTTTGTTTTTTTGTTGTCTCATTTTTTTGTTTGTCTTGCATTTCTTTCTGGTTCGCCACCCATTGGTGGGTCGGCTCTGCCAGAGGGTTGTTCACCCTTTGTGCAGATGTATTCTAGTCTGTAGATGGTGTAGAAAGTTGTAAGTATTCTATACATTGTCTGGTTTTTGTGAGTAGCCGCTCTGCAATTTTTGTATATATGTAAATTTGATGTATATCTGTTGTATATCCTTTTAGTCTACATGTATATACTCTTTGGCTCTTGTGTATATTCTATGTGTATCCTACCTGGTAGCCTAGCGAGCTCACCATGCTGCATCTGTTGCTAGTTTATATTCTGCGAGCTTGCTCTGTGCAGAATACCACCTGGTTGAAACTTAGCTCTCGGTCAGTTTCAAATAGGTAGTTTTCTCTCTCCTTTGTAAACTAGCCTGACCTTCATTTATGTCCCATGCGCACATTTAAATTTGTCCAAGTGGCCTTCACTTTTCATGCATTTAGACAGTTGGCTCCGCCATCATCACCATAACTCGCATTTATTGCTCACCTACGTGGCACCCACGTGGGTCCAACAGCTCACTTTTTATGTACATCTACCAACGGTTTCTTCCCTGGGCTCCAGGTCTCTTGCCATCACCCATCCCGTGTCCTCTTTTTTCTAAGAATGAAGAAACCCCCAGACCCGGATGATTAGTTAAATTTCTAAGTTCGCAATATGAATGTATGCTTTCCAGATGTTTTTGAATGAAACTAACTTTCTCAAGGGAAGAAAACACCATGATGGTAAGGTCTCTGAACCCCAAAATATTTATTTATCTATGCATTCTGACGGTTTCCTTCCCTTGCAGGTTTCTGGAAATAACAAACTCTCAAAGATGTTTGAAGCTTCCGCATCCTCACCACCCAGAAGTCTAAAACTACCCTCTCTGGCGGTTACTAGGGTGGTAGTTAGATCCAAAATAGAGAAGGCCTTGGAGAAATTGCCTATGAGCCTAAAATATGTAAAAGACAGAGTCATTAGGGGCTCAAAGATCGAGTCCAAAGTCTAGTTCATCACCAACACCAGTGTCGAGACATGGCCCGAAATGCAGGCCTTGGTAAAGATTATGTACATTCAGAGACAAGCCAGAGATCCATTGGCCATTCAAATCGGGAACTCCAAGATTCTCAAGGTAGCTTATTTCCCATGCTTTTTGTAGACACCAGAGCTCATTCTCACTCTCATGGAACACTAAAACACATTTGTCTAGGCTATTATGCTCGCAGCCCCAAAGCCAATAGGGTTCCCTACTCCCATGGTGTCCCTCGAACTTGATACCTTCTAGAGGGGCTTGGGGATCACCCAATTTGACAAACCAGCCATAGTCACCCAATCAGATGCCTTGGCCCAATTCACTCAATTGGAGAAAGTGGCCCGTATATACATGAATAATCATTGGCTAAAGACCCTAAAGAGGGACCCCAAGAGGATGAAATTAGAGATCCCCAGGGCTGAATTTAAAGAAAGCATCCAAATGGGGATGATAGCCTTATGCCAGGTCTTCAGAAAACAACATGCCTGAGAATTTTCTAGGTGGATGTACTACTTCTTGCTGGGTATCAGCATGGGCGAGGAGTATTTTGACTAGGCTTCCATAATCTCCAACCATGTGGACTCCCAGTTCCTTCAACTAGCCAAGAAGCAGAAGTTTAATATGACTTCTTATGTTCTCTGGGCCCTGGCACAACAATGGCCCCACACCAATGTGTTACTTACAGAGGGCGTGCTTGGGATCAGCCCAGGATAGAAGGCCCCTTGGGACCACTTCCCATAGATATAATGGGAGGCCATCTTCCCCAGTTTTTGTCGGGTAAACAATACCTTCGTTTACTACCACCTGCTCACACCCACACGGGATGCAAGATACCACCTATCCACAGAGGCAATGAATTTGGTCTAGAGTTACAAACATTACTACATATAGTTTCAACAACATACTTACATAAGGGTGACTGACTTCTCCAAAAAACCCTACTTGTTGCCCAAACACTACGAGGACAAGATAATTCTCCTAGAATATTGCAGGAAGATAATGGAGCTGCATGCACTCTTTGCCTTAAAGAAGGTAACAAATATTCCATTCCCAATCACTTGTGGGAATTATTCATGCAATCTGGCTATCACAAAAGAGGTGGATAATGAGCTTAAATGCTACAACCTGGCAGAATTTTACTTGGCGCGGAAACAATTTGATCCGAATGGAAAGATTACAATGGCACTTCCTCAGGCCTCAGAGCCACATCAGTATCACATGGAAGACTTCTGAAAAGACTGCCAAGATGACATGGAATTCTGGGGGTGGCATTATGTTAGAATGACCATAGGAATGATGGAGAGATAAAAGCTATGGAGATTCTCGGAAGACTTCTCGGACACTGGCTCCACGGAGGAATTCTAGTATAGAGCAAAGGGGATCGATAAATTGGCCCTTCCAGCAGTGAATTGGGATGCCCAGGAAGGGCCCACGATTGAAGAGTTCACTCATAATGTAGTTGAACGTAGCCACCTCTACTTCAAGAAGGTGTTTGCTGGGAGTGTCTATCGGTTAGCCCAGCCAATACCAAAGTTGAATCCTAGGGCCTTGACTTCTTCATAGGGAGTAGATAAAGGAAAAGGAATAGCGACAACTCCAACCTCGCAAGAAGTCCCCATCAAAGAAAAAATAAGGCAATCAGTGGCAGCCTCCCAATAAATGTGGGAGAATCTAATCACACAGCTGGCTACTCCAGTGCTTATGGCCAAACCCATTCATCCTCCATTCCGTTCACTGGCAGCCTTGATGATTAAGGAAACAGGGGTGGACCTAGTAGGGAAAGTAGCAATAAGGGATGCGGGGCCACCCTTGATCACTAGGAGGAAGAGGAGGCTTGACCTGAAGCCCAAGAAGGAGCTAGAGCTGGGGATGCCCCAAACCCCACAAGGTTAGATCCTTTCTTCTGACTCCCCAGAGCTAGAAAGGGAACCAAATCCTGCCAATGTCCCAGCTAATCCTCCTCCATAGGATGAGTTTGATGATGTTTTTGCAACTGACAAGTTCAGTAATCTATAGGGGGCCATCGAGCAGATAGAGGCTGAAGTCCCAGCACAACAGGAAGCTGAGAAACAAAAACCTACATAGGAGCAGGAAGAGTAGATGGAAGAAGAGAAGGAAATAGATCAGGAGATCACCTCCAAAGTTCCAAAGATACAAGATACAGGGGTGGACCAGCAAAAGCAGAGTGAACAAATGACATCCATTAAGGGAACCAGACCTACGGGAGCAATCTTAACCAAAGCATCCATGTTCCAAGTGTCACTCCTTGGAGTGACCTTTGGGTAGGTAATAACTGTGGCCCAAATGTTAAATCTTGGCTCGGTACCTTCCCCATTCCCAAAGGATATACCAATAGAAGAAGAAATCCTAACGATAGAGGCTGAATAACAAAGAGAACAACAAGAGAAGGAAACCACTGGGACAACCAATGAGGGTCCAAACAAAGCTAAAGATATAGAGGACAAGGTAGAAGAAATAAACATCATTGGGGAAAATGTTGTTGACAAATCCCAAGATAAAGAGAAAGGGGTGGGTGAGACTCACACCAGTAAGGAGGAACAACAACAAGACACTAGGGAAGAACTGAAAGAATAGACTTTGGAAAATAAGCCACCCCTGCCACCTCAGTTGTTGGTTGAAAGAAAGAAAATAAAAGCTCTCTCCACCCCTAGAGCTCACCTCTCCCTAGCTGAAATGATGGCTCAAGTCCAGGGCCCACCAAAGGCTAAGAAAGCCTGGATGCTTCACACTCTTTGAACCAAGCTGGGAGGAGAAACAGTTGTTGTTGTTGCAACACCACTCCCAAATGTTGATGAGGCAACCGCTGAGGCCAGCGATTATGATATCATAGAGATATCACTGGGAAAAAGAGGAAAATAGGGCAAAGTGAACCTGTTAAAAGAGGCGACCATAGCTATGGAGGCCCGATATGAAAAGGAGGCCCGAAGGCTCAAAGTGGAAAAGGAAAACATAGCGAACCTTATGGGATTTCTTACTGAGCTGGCCTAGCCTATTAGTGTCATTCCTTCAGAGGCCTCCACATCTGATGCACCATTACTATAGAGTGACATAGACTCCCTAAAAGCAATGAAGAAGAAGGCCCAAGAAGTCGATGAGTATGTAGGAAACACCCAGTGCTTCCTAGTATCCACCCTCCCAGATTTGTATGTGGCTTGACACATTCTGCATCAGGAAAAAACTATCATTAACATATGGGAGGGTGATATGGAAAATTATGAAGCATGGAAGGTAGAAATTGAAGAACTCCTCAGTCTTGGGGAGGAAATGGTTTCTGAGTCTGGGATTCTGGGAGAAGAATCATTCGATTTTGTGAAAACCCAACACTCTAGACTTGACCTCACATTGGAGGTGCTCAAGAAACTGGTAGGGGTTTTGCATGATAAATTCAACTCAGTCCAGTATTCTTCAAATATGTATAAGGAATTTGTCACAAAGGTCTCCGGAGCTGCCATTCAGCACTGACACATGCACTCTAGAGGAATACATTTTGGGTAATTTTTATGAATTAATGGAGTCCAGATATCAATCCCCAGAGGGATTGGACGGGACTCAAATGGTGAGATTAACTCACATGATCCTTAGTGGCCATGATGTGGCAAAAATGGCCAATGAATTCAAGAATAATGTTCCAGGGCTAGGGGAACAAATTGAGGTGGCCAAATATAGGTGATCCAGCCTCAAAGAGATTGATGAGGATGGAATATCCTGCCTCCTCCAAACCTTCAATGACAACAAGCAACAATAAAGTTTCTCTAGAGACTAGAGAAAACCCAAACATTTTTGTATTCTTTATTCTTTTGAAATGTAAGTTCCCAGATCCTAGAATCCCAGATCCTCAATTTAGTATTCTTTTGAGTGATCCATGTCCCGGTCCCTAAGGCCAATTGGTCACTTTCAAAAGTGGTTAATAAAGACTGTCAAAGGGTAGTTGGCTACATTTGAGGAACATCAGATCCCATTTATGAGGCATGTAGCCTTGATCCCTGAGGGATCAGATTTCTTTCTTCTCTTTCTTGGCTCTCTTCTCGAGGCTAATTCTTCCACTCCACCTACTTGTCTCATTCTTTTGACATGTCAGGCCTATTCCATCTCAAGGTCTTTTGTAGGGTGGCGCTTTTAGTACCAGCCCCTAGATAATATATTCTATTGTACAGTGTAGTGTAAAAGAGGGGTAGGGTTAGGGCTAGATGAAAATGTGTATAAATAGTAAGTCCGGCCCTTTTCCAAGGGTTGGCAAAATTGATGATTTTGCAGTCCACAGTAATAGAATAGTGTTTTGATTTCAAGTTGCAGAGCTCAATGCTCCTTAGTCTCTAAGCATTCAGTAGTTAGATGATCCCTTGGAGCCACCATTGTATCACGCACCAGTGTTGGCTGGAAGAAATATTAATGAAGAAGGGAGAGTTCTTGCAATGATGTTGGCATTCAATCTTCTGAGTTAATGATATTTTATATTTTATGTTCTTAATGTCTTCTGTTCTAATACTTTAAGTAGATAAATGACCTCTTTTCCCCTGCTACTGATGAAATATGAACTGGTGGTTGTGTACTTCTTTGGTATTTAGTGTAGTGTATCAGAGCATTATCGATGTAGTGAATGTTTAGACATAACTATAGGTACATGAAACACTTCTAACCCTGCAGGATCTTTTTTGATTTATTTGCTATGTGTAGAATGCTTCGAGAAACCTTACCTTCCTGAATCCCTGGAGGGAATGAGTTGAAGAAACCAGCTATCCCCCTCAAAAATAGTCACATATCCCACTCAAGCCTTGTACCATCGTGACCCAACACCAAGGTGCTTGGAGGCTCGGGGAATCTCATTTCCCCAGATAACCTTTGTAGGCAGAGTTGGCCGGTACCTCGGTACCCAATGACAACTTATGACTGTTGGCAGACCCAGTCACCAAAGTCTCATCAACAGAAACTGGTGCTAGAAGGAAGGCATGAACTCATCCCCCTCTCGAGATTCTGATTTTACACCTCCTGAGGGTTCCCCAAGCTATAGTTTTAGGAGTCAAGCCTTTAGTGGGATTGGGTCTTTCCCCCCAACAAAATTTGAGAGAATCCTTAGGTTAGCCCCAAACTCCAGAAGGTTTGTTGAACTCGAGCCTCCTACTCAAAAGAAACGGACCCTGAAAACCACACTAGCCACTATTTTTTGGGGATCTAGTACACCTCAGAATACCCAAACTTCTCAGATAATCCTAGGAACCAGTGCTCAAACTACTCAAAATCTAGTTTCCCAATGGCTGCATATTTTGGTAACACTAGGTCCCTAATGGGAACTTTTTCGGGCACAATCAACGACTTACCCTCACACCCAGAGAAGATTTGCCCACGATATGAGCACTTAGGCTCAAAAACCACAAAAGAGCACTTACAGGCATACAAGGATGCCATGAACTAACACGGGATCCAACATGAAGACATTATGACTCAGATGTTTCCAATGTCCTTATGCCAGGGTGAGTTAAACTGGTACCTTAACCTTCCCACCAACTCCATTAACAGTTGGTAGGATATGGAGGATGACTTCTTGGCTACCTTTTGTGTGCATGTGGACCCAACCTGGTCCCATAGCCAGTTCATCTCCATTTGAAAGGAACCCAATAAAACCCTTGTAGCATTCAACCATCAGTTCTAGCGCGCCTTGAAGTAGTGCATAGGCCCTTTCATTCCATCCCCAAAAGTGACCATATAGACTTATCCTAACATGATGGACCCCTTTGTTGTCACTCTCCTTTGGAGAACAACTACTGTGGGCGACCAGGATACTTTGGAAAAAGTTTACAACCTAGCCTTAGAATTGTCATGTGGTTTCAACAAATTCCCCTGTGGGATTGGGCAAAGCACTCCCTTCAACATGATCCCCGGTGGAACAATGCATGCCAGGGGGTATAACCCCAATCTAGCAATGGGTGCCCCCATGATGGAAATGAATCCTCCACCACCACCGATAGACTAGTAGGCCCGATATGTTTATCCCTCATAGAATCAGGCAATACCAGGTCTGGAAGTCTTCCCTTGGAATCACCCTCAGTAGGCACAACAGCCTCAGCCATAACTGCCCAGAGTGCCCTTCTTTCAGTCATCCATGGCTGGAGGATTGTTGCCCTCGACTCTGGTGAATATTGCTGCCTTCCCGGGAAACCAACAACAATCGTCACACTGTGATGAAAACACTCAGTTGACCACTAAAGTTGAGTCACAATGTTGTCTACCCTGACTATGGATATGGGTCAACTAAAGGCGGGGTCCTATGCATCCTATAACTCTAATTCCTAGAGAGGGAATATCTTCTCCAGCTAGCAAAACAACAATGCCGGGGGGAGAAACTTCAATAATGGGCCTCGGCCCAATCAACAACAATGGAACAATAACGTGAACACTGGAGGTCCACCTCCAAATCAAAATGCCAATCAAAGTGGTGCTGGACCATCACATTTCACACCAGTCACAGACTTCCAACCCATGACTAACTAGTGTAGATTACACGACACAGGCTCCCAAAATGAGGTAAACTGTGCCACACTGGAGAAGGTCATCATGATCTCCTAGCTAGATAGACAACAATCTCATGATACTACTCCCCCAAAGCCTCCTATGCAAGATTCAACTCACAGTGCCTTCACCTATGAGACCATCTTCTTCGGAACTCTTGGGGAAGATGAAGAAGAATCTGAGTTGCAAGGATTCTTTGATGAATCGATCCCACCCTTTGAGGTTAATACCTTCACCAACCCATAGAATCCATACAATACCTAGATTCAGGCTGGTAAAGGACCAGCTTACATGCCTACACCTCCCACTAGGAACATTCCTCTCCAGGATAACACAACTAATCGACCCTCCCCTCTAAAATGTTCTAGCTCTAACCAAGCAAAAGACCTGGCTGAGGAAATTCACCAATTCCTAAGAGGAAGATTCAACATTACAAGGGCATTAGAGTAGACCACCACCTCCATGACCCTGATGGAGGTTTTACTAAATTTTCCCAAGTAGAAGAAGTATCTTCTAAAGGTCTTGGGAAATCTAGAGGCTATCATTCGCCCACCCAAGACTCTCTCTTTTGAGGACGCCAACGCAGCTGTCTTCCAGGGAAATAATGAGGATCCTCCCTTCCTACTAGGCTTGAATATCCAAGGCAAAAATGTATACAACTTCCTAGTAGACTCTAGAGCTTTGGGCAACATCATGCCCTTATCCATATGCCAGAAGCTTGAATTCCATCCCACCCCATCTAATGGCGCAGTGATCCAATTGGACAAAACTACTGTGAAAATGGTGGGGGAATTGAAGAACATCTAGATACAGCTTATCCAAGACCCTAGGATAGCCAGCATAATTGATGTCCAAGTGGTGGACATCCTAGAGACTTATGGGATGTTATTAAGTTAGAATTGGTCTAAGTCCTTGAATGGATATTTTTCAACTAACTTCTCCCACTTATGGCTCCCTTGGGAAGGAGAATCAAACAAGATCCAGGTTGAAAGTGAGCCCTAGATGAAGTAGGCCCTTACCAAGGTCGGGAGGGTTAGTGAGGTCTTCTTCTCTGAGACTTCCCCTAGGGTGTACCGACCCTTTGAAATTCTAACATTTAATTTCACCCCCGGGGAAGATCCCATAGTTCTGCTGAGAACCCAGGATGAAGAAAAGTTGAGAGTTGAAGTTGACTCTTAGGGTGTCACAGCAACCCCCACTACACTCCTGTCTAGCACTTGGTGCTGAGCACACTATTAGAAACATTCAGAACTAGAATGTGGACTCTTCCTTTCCATCGCTACCCAACACATCGACACCTTCTGGAATAGAGAATGCATAACTTATTCCCCGGGGTGTAGTGTTCCTATTGGCTACACTCCTTTGGTGCCATCTCTCTAGGAATCCTAAATTCAAACTCCTCTAGAGGTAAAACTCACCCATGCGCCAACAGTTCAGGAGGAAACCCCTCCTAAGTCTCCTAGAAGCACTCTAAAGGCTACTCCCTCTCCCTAGCTCCAGAACACAATAATGATTTGTGGACCCTCAAGTTTGATGGGTCCTGATCCAAACAAGGTTGTAGGGCTGGGGTAGACTTAATCAACCCACAAGGGAAATCCTTCCCCATGTCCTACAGACTACAGTTCAATTGCACCAATAATGTTATGGAGTACAAGGCTCTAGTCCTTGGACTCTTATTTGCATTAAGGAAAGGGATCACCCACCTTCGGGCCCTAGGTGATTCAGATTTGGTTTTCAAACAGGTCCAGAACCAATATACATGTCATGACAAAAGGCTGGCCACATACTGCAATCGGCGTGGAGACTTATTGAATATTTTGATGTCTTTGGCATTGATCTCATTCCCTGGCGACAGAATTATGTCTTGGATGCCCTTGCTATTTCTGCCAGCACACTTGGGCCCATGGCTAGCTTGTGACTCTGGATATTTTTATTTGAGATGGTCCCCACTCCGTCCATCCCAAATAATGTTACCCACTTTCAAGTTTTTGAGGATGACCAGCATATCCTAACCTTCATGGCTAATGTTGGTGTCTTTAAGGATTAGATAGTGGAGGAGTGAGACCATGATGACACTGGATAGGGGGACAAAGATGATGGGATCATGGACCTACCTACTAACACCATCCCAAAGGAGATGGTTACACTTGAATGAATCTTTGACTCAGACCCTCAGGGCCAGGAAAAGATGTCATCTTCCTCTGAGGGAGGAAAGTTTGAAAAAGTAAACATTGGCCAGCCCGGTGAAGAAAAGATGATACACATTGGCACCTCCTACTCCCCTGAGGAGAAGGAGAAGATTCTTGTGGTTCTCTAAGAATACATAGATGTAATTGCATGGGGATATGCAGATTTGAAAACATATGACACATCCATTATGACTCATACTATTCCCCTAAAACCTGATGCTAAGCCTTTTCGACAAAATAAATGACTGGTCAACCCACTGATCGAGCCTCTAATTCATCAAGAGGTGGAAAAATTAATGTCAGCCCAGATAATTTTTCCAATCTGGCACACTACGTGGGTTGCCAATCTAGTCCCTGTGAGAAAGAAGAGTGGTGAAATTTGCCTTTGCATAGATTTTCAAAACTTGAATAGGGCCTCCAAGAAGGATAATCACCCTCTCCTCATGTTGGATGAGGTGTTGCAAATTGTAAATGGATCCTAAATGATATCGTTCTTGGATGGGTACTCTGGGTATAACCAAGTCATGGTTAAGTATGAAGATAGAGAGAAAACAATGTTTACCACCAAGTGGGGAATGTTTGCATATAGGAGGATTCCCTTTGGTTTGATTAACGTAGGGGCCACATTTCAAAAGGCCATGGACATTGTGTTCAAGGGCCTTGTGAATCAGTGTATAATCATCTACATGGATGATTTGACCATCTTTTCCTGGGACAGGCGTGACCATGCTGCCCACCTTGCCCAGATATGTGAGAGATGTCATCAATATGGAATATCCCTCAACCCCAAGAAGTACATATTTGGGTCACAGAAGGGAATTTTCTTGGGCAAATCATCTCTGAGAAGGGCATATCCATTGACCTTGAGAGATTTGAAGTTCTGCTAAATTTATAGATGCCCGGCAGCAAGAAAGAGATGCGGTCTTTCTTTAGAAAGATTAACTTCATCCAGTGGTTCATCACTGGATTCGCCGAGATAGTCAAACCACTCAATGAAATGATGAAAAAGGATACCAAGATTGAGTAGAGTCCTAAAGAAAAGTGGGCATTCACCCAAATCAAATAGATAATAATGGAAGCACCTGTCCTGGCTAGTCTAGCCTACTCCCTTCCATTTTAAATTTACTCCTTTGCGTCACCGCATTCTGCCGCGGCGATGTTAACTCAAAAGGTTGAAGGGGAAGAATGACCCATAGCTTTCATGAGCTCCCCCTTTAAGAATGCCAAAGTCTAGTATTCATCATTAGAAAAGTAGGCCTTTTCTCTCATTTGCACCATAAATAAATTCTGGCATTATATTCTCTAGAGCAAGGTGCATGCTATCATCCTGGACCAAGCCGTGAAGTCTTTGCTGATGTAGAGCGAGTTGGGTGAAAGACAGGAGAAATTAATGGCTATCCTCTAGGAATATGATTTAGAAATGTAGCCCATGAAGATAGTTTGAGGCTAGGGACTAAGTCGAGCAATGGCAGAGGAGACTCCCCACATAGAATGCCAAACTTACACAGTGGAGTCTATCACTCGAGACCCGTGGTATACCGATCTGGTATACTTGCTATTGAATAAAAAATGCCTAGACGGGTTACCTCCCAATAAACGCCATGCTTTGAAGATGAAAATTGCTCACTTCATGATAAAAAACTTTACGCTTTACTGCCAGAACTACGAGGGAGTGTACCTTCGATGCATTGACATAGACCAAGCTGTGAAGATGACTGATAAATTCCACAGGCAGTTTGGATCTAGGCATGGCTCAGTCGATGCCACCACCCATCATATCCTTCGCGTCGGATACTATTGGCCCTATATATTTAAACATGTCTACATTCACGTTCAAAGATGCCACACTTGCCAAACCACGGTGCATCATGAGCGTAACCTGGCTATGCCTTTACAACTAGTCTTCGAGGCTTGGCCCTTTGCCCAATGGGAACTTGACTTCATCGGGGAAATCAACCCCAAATTTTCTTCCAACCACTGGTACATCCTAACTACCACTGATTACTGCACCCGGTGGTCGGAAGCTATACCTTGCAAGAATATAATGGCAGACGTAGTCATTAAATTCCTAGAAGAAAACATCGTCACAAGGTTTGGAATGCCCTTTGATTTGATATGTGACAATGGTCCGGCATTTTCTTCAGTGCAATTACTTGAGTGGACCTACAATCAGAAGATCACTCTGAAGTTCTCCAGCAACTACTACCCCCAGGGAAACGGTGTTGCTAAATCTACAAATAAAAATCTACTTGAAGTGATCAAACACCTGCTAGAACAGAACCCCCGAGATTGGCACCAAAAGTTGAAATTTGCCCTCTGGGCGGATCACATTTGAATCAAATCCACCCTAGGAATGTCCCCATTCCACCTGGTTTATGGCCAGAACCCAGTGTTCCCAATCAACTTAGAGATCCCAGTTTTATAGTTTATGCAGGAATTCAGCAACCGGGATAACATCATGGTGGTTCGGCTCCTAAATCTAGTGTGGATGGAAGAATAGAAAGACGTAGCCCTTGAACATTTCATGCATCATCAAGTAGTGGTAAAATGATAGTTTGATCGTAGAGCCCAATACAAGGCTTTTCAGATTTCAGACCTGGTCCTGTTGTGGGACAAGGCCCAGGAAAAAAAGGGCAAGCACACCAAGTTCCAACGGCTCTGGCTTGGGCCATATTTAATCTCAAAAATCTATGGGGCAAATACCTACTGCCTTAACACCATGACTAGAGAACCTGTGCCATTGCCCATCAATGGATAGTTTCTCAAACATTATTTCAAATAAGGTAAGTTTACCCAAATATTTCTTTCCTGGTGCCTTGTTGGGAGGTACCTTACCTTGTAAATAGCCTTGTTGGCTGTCCTCCAGGGTAGTCCTTTTCTTGGTGGTTTTCATTTTTGTTTCTTGTTTTCTTTTTGGGTTTCAATGTTTTGTTCTCTCTTATGAGGATTGGAATGCTTTGCATAAACTCTGGTCTTCAGGATGATGTCTGTAGCATGGTGAACTTAAGAATCTATCTTTAGCATGATGGAATCTGTCCAGTCTCTGGAGCTATTTTACAAGTTTGGTGGTGCATTTCAAGAAATCTTCATCAGGTTTATTTCTAGAAGTCTGGCAATCAGTGAAATAAAAATAAGGAACAAGTAATCAGACACATCAAGGGTAGATTGGTTGTACTAGTTGGTTGACAGAAGTCTGAACTTTTAAAAGATTCTTTCTAGGTCTAGAGTTTTATCCCCCGTTCAACATATAAAAATAGGTGGAAGGGTGAAATAAGTACCACCATTAAAATTAGCTAAGCTTAAGCTTGATGGTGAAAGAAGTACTGCCCTCCCACCCAGAAATGTATAAAATAACAAGAAAAGGGATGCGGGATGAAACTCTGGTCTCCGGGAGAAATGAGAAAATCTAATGACTTTGTGATTTGATGCACTTAGTGCCTCTTCTCTACTCCTCCCAGAGGTCATCGGCTTGATTTCCTTCCAAAGCACACAATCCACCACTGATAAAAAGATCATGGAATAGATCCCACGTGGCTAGATTTTCTCAGATGTATCACTCTTTGCATGTAAGATACTTCGAGTAGTGACTTGTTCTAGTTTTGCTAACCAGAGATTCTATAGTTCTCAAATGCGCTAAGGAATTTGTCCCAGATAGTCACCATTTATTATGCCCTGCATCCCCGTCACTACATTTTGTGTGCAATATGTTGGGTCCCCCTTTTTGCTTTCTTCTTTTGGCTCTTTCCCCATCTTTTCCTTTGTTTTCTTTATTTTCCTTCTCTAGGGTTTTCTTCCCTACAATGTTGTTTTGTTTTGTTGGTCTCTCATGTCTCTGGGACCCAGCCTCGGAGTTGGTCATCCTTTATCAGGAGCTAGATTTCAGACTCCGGGATTCTTTGCCATGATGTCTTCTTTCCCTAAGATGGTATCATCGCGTGGAATCCCCAGGCCCAGAGTCTGGAGGCCTGTCTGTCCAGAGTTTGTGCTAGGAAAGGTAACTTGCTTTTATCGTGGGTATAAATAGGAATTACCTATCACTTTCACATTTACCATGATTAAACACTTGAGCAATCAGAGTGATTTAAGAGCAATTTGCAGTGATTTAGCGATAATCTAGTGCTAGCCATCTCGAGCATTCCTAAGCAATTGTGGGTGGTTTGTGGTGGCGATTTGTGATCATTTGGCAGTTGAAGCTGTTGTAGAGAATTTGTGGTGGTTTCCTTTCCTTTCCCTTCTATGTTTTCAGGTTGGCGCCTCCTCTATTTTTGGCTTTCCTTCTTTCTGGTTTTGTTTGTTTTTGTGTTGTCTCATTTTGTTGTTTGTCTTGCATTTCTTTCTGGTTCGCCGCCCGTTGGTGGGTCGGCTCTGCCAGAGGGTTGTCTGCCCTCTATGCAGATGTAGTCTAGTCTATAGATGGTGTAGAAATTTTTAAGTATTCTGTACATTTCCTGGTTTTTGTGAGTAGCCGCTCTACAATTTCTATATATATGTAAATTTGATGTATATTTGTTGTGTATCCTTCCAGTCTGCATGTATATTTTTTGTGTATCCTTCCAGTCTACATGTATATACTCTTCGGCTCTTGTGTGTATTCCATGTGTATCCTACTTGGTAGCCTAGCAAGCTCGCTGTGCTATGTGTGTTGCTGGTTTCTAGTCCGCGAGCTCGCTCTATGCAGAATATGACCTGGTTGAAAATCAGCTCTCGGCCGGTTTCAAATAGGTGGTTTTATCTCTCCTCCGTAAACTAGCCTGACCTTCATTTATATCCCATGTGTGCATTTAAATTTGTCCAAGTGGCCTTCACTTTTCATGCATTCAAACAGTTGGCTCCGTCGTCGTCACCATAACTCCCATTTATTGCTCGCCTATGTGGTGCCCACGTGGGTCTAATGGATCACTTTTTGTGTACATCTACCAATAGTTACTTCCCTAGGCTCTGGGTCTCTTGCCATCACCCACCCCGTGTCCTCTTTTAGCTAAGTATGAAGAAACCCCTAGACCTGGATGATTAGTTAAATTTCTAAGTTTGCAATATGAATGTATGCTTTTCAGATGTTTTTGAATGAAACTAACTTTCTCAGGGGAAGCAAACACCATGATGGTAAGGTCTTCAGACCCCAAAATATTTATTTATCTATGTGTTCTGATAGTTGCCTTGCCTTGCAGGTTTTCGGAAACAACAAACTCTCAAAGATGTTTGAAGCTTCTGCATCCTCACCACCTAGAAGTCTAGAACTACCCTCTACGGCGGTTACTAGGGCGGCAGTTAGATCCAAAATAGAGAAGGCCCTAGAGAAACTACCTATGAGTCTAAAATATGTAAAAGATGGAGTCATCATGGGCTCAAAGATCGAGTCCAAAGTCTAGTTCATCACCGACACTAGCGTCGGGACATGGCCTGAAATGCAGGCCTTGGTGAAGATTATGTACATTCAGAGACAGGCCAGAGATCCATTGGCTATTCAAATCGAGAACTCTGGGATTCTCAAGGTGGCTTGTTTCCCATGCTTTGTGCAGACACTAGAGCTCATTCTCACTCTTGTGGTGCACTACAACACATCTGTCTGGGTTGTTATGCTCGCAGCCCCGGAGCCAATAGGGTACCCTACTCCCATGGTGTCCCTCGATCCTAATACCTTCTAGAGGGGCTTGGGGATCCCCGAATTTGACAACCAGCCATAGTCACCTGGTCAGATGCCTTGGCCCAATTCACTTAGTTGGAGGAAGCGGCCCGTATATACATGAAGAATCATTGGCTAAAGAACCCGAAGAGGGACCCCAAGAGAATTAAATTAGAGATCCCTAGGGCTGAATTTAAAGAAATCATCCAAATGGGGATGATAGCCTTATGTCAGGTCTTCAGAAAAAAACATGCCCGAGAATTTTCTAGGTGGATGTACTACTTTTTGCTGGGCATCAGCATAGGCGAGGAGTATTTTGACTGGGATGCCATAATCTCCAACCATGTGGACTCCCAATTCCTTCAAATGGCCAAGAAGAAGAAGTTTTATATGACTTCTTATGTTCTCTAGGCCCTGGCACAACAATGACCCCACACCAATGGGTTACTTACAGAGGGCGTGCTCAAGATTAGCCTGGGACAAAAGGCCACTTGGGACCACTTCCCATAGATACAATGGGAGTCCAGCTTCCCCAATTTTTTCCAGGTAAATAATGCCTTCATTTACTACCACCTTCTCACACCCACTCGGGATGTATGATACCGCCTATCCACAGAGGTGATGAATTTGGTCTAGAGTTACAGACATTACTACATACAATTTCAACAACATACTTACATAAGGGTGACCGGCTTCTCTGAAAGACCCTACTTGTTGCCCAAACACTATGGGGACAAGATAATTCTCCTAGAATATTGTAGGCAGATAATGGATCTGCATGCACTCTTTGCCTTAAAGAAAGTAACAAATATTCCATTCCCAATCACTTGTTGGAATTATTCATGCAGTCTGGCCATCTCAAAAGAGGTTGATAATGAGCTTAAATGCTACAACCTAGCAAAATTTTACTTGGCACAGAAACAATTTGATCTGCATGGCAAGATTACAACGACACTTCCCCGGGCCTCAGAGCCCCATCAGTATCACATGGAAAACTTCTAGGAAGACTACCAAGATGATCTGGAAGTCCGGGGGCAGCATTATGTTAGACTGACTTCAGGAATGATGGAGAGATTAAAGCTCTGGAGATTCTCGGAAGACTTCTCAAACACTGGCTCCACAGAGGATCCCTAGTACAGAGCAAAGGGGATCGATAAATTGGCCCTTCCACTAGTGAATTGGGATGCCCAGGAAGGGCCCATGATTGAAGAGTTCACTTGTAATGTAGTTGAACATAGCCACCTCTACTTCAAGAAGGTGTACCCCAGTACTATCCATCGGGCAGCCCAGCTGATACCAAAGTTGACTCCGGGAGTCGGGACTTCTTTGCAGGGAGTAGATAAAGGAAAAGGAATAGAGACAACTCGAACCTCGCAAGAAGTCCCCATCAAAAAGAAAATAAGGAAATTAGTGGCATCCTCCCAGCAAATGTGGGAGAATCTAATCACATGGCTAGCTACTCCATTTCTTATGGCCAAACCAATTCATCCTCCCTCCTCCCCTTCACCAGCAACCTTGATGATTAAGGCAACAGGGGTGGACCCGGTAGAGCAAGCAGTAATAAGGGATGCAGGGCCACCCTTGATCACTAGGAGGAAGAGGAGGCTTGACCCAAATCCCAAAAAGGAGCTAGAGTTGGGGATACCCCATACCCCACAAGTTGAGATCCTTTCTTCTGACTCCCCAGAGCCAGAAAGGGAACCAGAGCCTGCCGATGTCCCAGCTAATCCTCCTCCGCAGGATGAGTTTGATGATGTTTTTGCAACCGACGAGTTTGGTAATCTATAGGGGGACATGGAGTAGACGGAGGCTGAATTCCTAGCACAAGAGGAAGCTGAGGAACAAAAACCTGCATAGGAGCAGGAAGAGCATATGGAAGAAGAGAAGGAAATAGAGTAGGAGATCACCTCTGAAGTTCTAGAGATACAAGATATGGGGGTGGACCAGCAAAAGCAGAGTGAACAAACAGCATCCGCTGAGGGAACCGGACCTAGGGGACCAACTGTAACTTCAACATCCATGTTCCAAGTGCCACTCCCCATAGCAAACTTTGGGCAGGTAATAACCATGGCCCAAATGTTAAATCTTGGCCCGGTACCTCCCCCATTGCCAAAGGATATACCAATAGAACAAGAAATACCGACGATAGAGGCCAAAGAACAAAGAGAGCAACAAGAGGAGGAAACCCCCAGGATAGCCAATGAGGTTCACGACAAAGCTAAATATATAGAAGACAAGGTGAAAGAAATAAACATCACTGGGGAAAATGTTGTCGACAAAGCCCAAGATAAAGGGAAAGGGGCGGGCAAGACTCACACCACTGAGGAGGAACAACAATAGGACACTAGGGAAGAACTGAAAGAGCAAACTTTGGAAAATAAGCCACCCCTGCCACCTTAGTGGTTGGTTGAAAGGAAGAAAATAAAATCTCCATCCACCCCCAGAGCTCACCTCTCCCTAGCTGAAATGATGGCTCAAGTCCAGGGCCCACCAAAGGCCAAGAAAGCCCAGACAGTTCATACTCTTCAAACTGGGCCGGGAGGAGAAATAGTTTCCGTTGTCGCAACACCTCCCCTAGATGTTGATGAGGCAACCACCGAGGCCAAAAATTATGATATTACAGAGATATCACTAGGAAAAAGAGGAAAATAGGGAAAAGTGAACCTGTTAAAAGAGGCGACCATAGCCGTGCAGGCCTGATATGAAAAGGAGGCCCAAAGGCTCAAAGAAGAAAAGGAAAAGACAACGAACCTTATGGGATTGCTTACTGAGCTGGCCTAGCCTATTAGTGCCATTCCTCTGGAGGCTTCCACATTCGATGTGCCATTACCACAAAGTGACATTGTGCTACCTAAATGTGGGCCTCTAATTTAGTAGAGCACTTCAACATGGTCATTGTTCTTCAGCTGCACACAGGAATGAATATCGATTCATTCACCCTACATGTCTGAAAGAGTCGACCTGCTGCCATCTAGAAGGCAGGAGTATGAGATTGCTCTCAGGTCATTGCAAGCTCAGTGACTACACCAAAGACCTAAATGAAGGATTTAAATCTATATGTTGAAAGTAAACTATTGATTAATCTAAATGTAAACGCAAATTGTCATCAATCCAAGCTAGTTATGATTCACTTTTAGAACACCAATTGAAATGTGAGATATTCAATTTTAAACCCAAATTGAAAGTGTGCTCTAAATTAAGTTTGCATGCTTGAACAAAAGTAAACAACAATATTAGCTAAATGAGAAAATGCTAAGAATGCTAATATAAAAATGTAGTATAATAACTTTAATAAATATTAGGATCCTTTGTGAAGGAAAAGAGTTTCTCTTTTATAGAAATCTCTCTCCAATCAACAGTCAAGATCAAACAAAAAGAGTGGTTCATATTTGATTGAAGAAGCACAATCCATGTGCAAGTGATTCGATTAGTCGAGAGAGTCAGTTGACTGAACTGACTGATCAGTTATTTTGGAAACTTCCAAAATCAGTTCACAGTTAACTGAAATGTTTCCAAAATGATAAACAATGGAGAATTAGTTAACTGGGTGGAACTAGATTGTTTCCATTTTGATAAATCAATTAACTGGATTTGATGATGTCATATGCATTTTTAATAATTAAATTGATTTTGAATGCACATTTATGATTTTATAATTAATTTAATTCCTTTTTTTTATTTAATTGACAATTTTATAATTTTTATTTAATTAATATGTCATAATATCAATTAAATAATTAACATAATATTTATTTTCTAATGTATTCTGATTTTAGGAATTAATTAATTAATTAATCAAGTAAATATGATTGATTAGGACCCTGGGTTAAGGTCAAATCAGTTCAAATTTGATAATTGCCTGTTTGATTTAGGACTTAAATTTAATCAAGATTAGGGTTTCTTGATTAAATATTGAGACTGGGGGTCTAGGGTTTAGATGACCATTTTTAGGTGATTACATTTGGCCCTCTCTGAATTGATGTGTGATCAGTGCATTGATTCAAAGGCCTGTTAGCGAGAAGACCCAGAATAGTTTGATTTGAAGCGATGAAACCATTCTTTTGAAGAAGAAGGCCGAATTTAAGCTTGATTGGATGAAGATCGATCAAAAGATATAAAATAGAGTGCTCATTTTGATTTGAAGCGATGAAACTAAACATCTATTAGGAACTCTTAAACCTTTTTGATTGGTTTGAATGAATAACCAATTTGTTATGAAGCAATGAAACTTTTTACCATTAAGAGATTTGATTAGCAAGAAAATTGACTCAATTTGAAGTGATGAAGCCAATTTGATCAATGTATCTGGTTTCAATAATGATTGCCCCATATAAGACCAATCTTGTCTGGTTTCGAGTGCATTCAGCACTGTATAAGACCATTGATTAGGTTGCCTTGATTTAAGATGATCTCAACTTGATTTGATGTGATGAAGCTAAGATGCCCCAAGCGATGGGGTTTTGATTGAGGATGTGATCACTGAAATGTTGATGTCCTGATCCTGCCCCCTCGGGAGTGAAATTGAAATATGGCTAGGTGCCCTAGTGATGAGAAGCAATTCAATTGATTATAAAATTTAGGAAGAAATTGATCTGATTATAAATAGGTCCCACTTGGTTAGGACAAAATCTGTACGTGATGAGAGGTCATGTTGGAATGAGATTGACCAAAATTAAGATACATGGATTGATTAGAAGAAAAGCATGAGAGATTTCTATTGGTTGTGCAAGTGGTCAGCTGCAGATTTTGATTTTGATCTTAAAAATAGAATCAGGACAATTGATTTAGCAAGGGGCGTCATGACCACTTGACGAGGAGAAGATTGATCGATTAGAATCTTGGATCATTCACATTGGATAGAGATAAAGTTATTATACTGATTTCATCACTATGCAGATGCAGAATAACATGAATGTAATGAATGCAACCTACGGTGTAGTCACTGAGCTTTAGCAGTTGAATATTTTCATCATTGAGCATTTTGGAACATCTGAGTCGATACAATCCTTACTGGTGCCACTGCAACCATAAGAATATTAATATGACTTTCATTGGATAAGATATGGGAAACTAACATAAGCATCAAGGCACAAAAGCTGAGATGACCTGAATGTTGTTTCCAGTTTTGATAGTGTAAGAGTGCACCAGTATCGAGGCATTCAAAGCCAAGATAACCATGAGTGCGATCTTGCATAAACAAGTAGACCAATAATAGTGAAGGAGATAGTTCCAACCTCACCTTGGCGTACAAATAAAGAGGATCGATGGATGTAAGGCTTTTCTACCTTAATGCAAGAGCTCTTACCACATACACCCAATTTATTTGACATTGCTGGATCATCAGGACCACACCAACAAGCAGTAGAAAAATAAAAGCTTAGCAAAATCAATGAGAACACACATCATACAAATAGAAGTTCAGCATACTTCAGCCATTTTCAATGTTTTCAGAAGTGTATATGTATGAGGTATTGATAAACACCATTGTTCTTATGAGTGCTTTGTGTTTGATTGCTATCGATCTGTTGTTTATGTTTGCAATATCCAATGTGTGTTAAGAAACACAGATGCGTCCAAAGATAGTGTTAAGAAACACTATTGATTGTGGTGTATAGAAACACCTGCTTGTGTCAGTAGCAAGTTGTCCTTCAGAAATGACAAGATTACTGACTTTGGTGTAAGCCAAAGATGTGACCAAATTGGGGACCCATGCCCCAAGTAGCAAACAATGATAACTTACTTGAATCATACTGTGAGGACAAATCCAATTTGATTGCCCCCGGGTTATGACTCTTGATTGGTTTCAAGCCAGGAGGGTTCTCAGAAGAACCAGAGTGTCACAAAAGTGACTGAAAGCTATGTATAAACTGAAGCAAAAGATTTCCAAGACTAAGCATTGATAGATGGAGTGCTGAGTACAAGAGGTGCCTGTTTACCAGGTTTTCACCTACTTGGCAGAGATTCTATTTTTTCTACCATGGCGCCTATTTACCAGGTTTTCACCAAGGCACTTTTTCTTCTTTTTCAAATTTTTTGTATTTTTCCATTTTTTGATTTTTTTGATTGATGCATCAAGGCGCCTATTGCTAGGTTTTCACCAAGATGATCCTTTTTTCAGGACTTTTTCTAATTTTTAGATTTTTTTAGGAAATTACTATGTACATGGTGCTAATCACCGAGAATGCCTTAGGTGTAGAACTTCTTCAGATGGAGAGTGTTGATGGGCTCTCAAAGCGGATCTCCTTCAGGTGTGGAGAGTCGATAGGCTCTAGAGCTGAATGCTACAGTAATGATATAAGGACCCAACTAGTTGGGTTCAAACTTCCCATTTTGTTCTCTATGTGACTGATTACGAGGATTTTCTTTCAACACAAGGTCTCCCACCTAAAGTTCTCTAGGTCTAACTTTCTCATTGTATCCTCTTGACATTGTTTTCTGATAAAATTTGAGGTGATCGAAGGCCACTTTTTGACGTTCATCTAGTAGCTCTAGTTCTTAGAGTCTCAAAACTCAGTACTCTTCATTTGGTACAAGTCTACGCAAAGAAACCCTAAGAGATGGGATTTCTACCTTTAGGGGTAAGACTACTTTTGCCCCATATACCAGTGCAAATGGGGTTGCCTCTGTAGGTATTCTAATGCTTGTTCTGTAAGCCCATAGTGCAGGATTGATCTATAGGTGCCAATCCCTTCTAGACTTGTTAACTGTATGATGTAAGATTTTCAACAAATTTTTATTTGAGGCCTCAGCCTGCCCATTACCTTGTGGGTAATAGATTGAAGAACAGTGTTGTGTTATTTTGAATTTTTCACACAACTCATCCATAATGTTCTTAAATTGACCTCCATTGTCATTGATGATGGAGGAAGGTATTCCATAGAGACAAATGATGTGGTTGAGAATGAACAATGAGACCTACTATCCTATTTCTTTAATGAGTGGGACCGCCTCAACCCACTTGGTAAAATACTCAATAGCTATAATAATGAACTTGTGTCCATTAGAAGATGAGGGGTAAATCTGCCCAATGAGATCAAATGCCCATTGTTGAAAGGGCTAGTGTGTTACAAAAGGAATGAGCTCCCTTGCTGGAGCATGTATAAGATTGC